>VBRH01000225.1:24013-35583 GCA_014578085.1 Cardamine resedifolia | reverse complement strand
CTCCGGCAACGAAGGGTCGGGATCGAAACGGTTCGTCGCAGTGAGGCGTGTCGAGATTGTTTGGTTTCAGATGTTTATAAACTGTTGGAGTTGAGGACGGGTTTAGAAGAATTACTCTCAAAGATTTTGTTTTTTTTGTTTTTCCTTTTTTTTTCTTGGTCAAACAGATTTTGTGTTTTTTCCTAATTAGCCCCTATTAGAGAGATAATAGCAGATGACAGATGGTAATATCGGAAAACATTTCAAATATCTATATTTGAGAAGAACAGAGATTTATTAGCAAAAATAAAAGCACTTATACTATGATTTTGGATTTCTTTCATACTTAAATAATATAGTTTTATTAGGTATTTAATGTGATTATGTTAAGATTTTGAAAAATGGGTGTAATTAACCACATACAGTATATTCGACTCATATTTTACAGCAAAAATGAATAATTAACCACTTCTAAACATTCCCAATTCTTACAAAAAAAAATGACTGATTTTCAATCTAAACATTCTCAATTTAGATCAAACAAGATTAAATGAAAGAAATGGTTGATTTTCTAGAATTCAAAATTGATTTTCAGGTTGGAAGTTGGTCAAAAAAAAGTCTCCAATATTGTCAAATGCAATTTTGAAATATTGATATTCTTTTTTGACAAAAATATTTTCTTTTTATTTACAACTTTAATTTATTAATCTTTTTACCCCCGGTAGATACACAATTCCCGGATCAGCCATTGAGCAAAGGACCTATATTACAATTTTGAATCATATCATTCAGTTTAAGCCTTTAAGGGGTTAGTGCACCCAACACGCGTCGACTCGGTAAAGGGAAACAATCAGCACAGAGAACGATCAGCCCCCGGCTCTGAAATGACGTAAATACCCTTACCGCCTCCGACTTCTAAATCAGCCCTACAACCGGCGAGTTTCTAAAAACCGGCATATCTCCGGCGACATGGCAAACACTTTTCCGGCGTGGTTTCGCCTCCGCGAGCATGGTGATAACATCCCTAATCGATGGTCTATCCTTCGGAAGCTTGGCAGTGCAGAGAAGAGCTATTCGTAGTGCCAAAAGCATCTCTTCGATCACGTGTTTACACTCTCCGGCGATACTCACATCAATCACTTCTTCCAAGCTCTCGTTCTTCTTCACCTTCCTCCGAATCCACTCCACAACATCAATCGATTCCTCAAACGAAGGATCAATCGGCATTTTCCCAGTCACCAATTCCAAAAGCACAACTCCCAAACTGTATATATCGCTCTTCTCGTCAATCTTCAGTGTGTATCCGTACTCCGGTGCTATATACCCGTAAGATCCGGCCACCATAGAAACCGTCTCGTTCTTGTGGAGCATCATCTTCGCTAATCCGAAATCAGCTATCCTCGCCCCGAGATTAGAGTCCAGGAGAATGTTATTCGATTTGATGTCTCTGTGAATGATCGGCGGATAGCAATCGTTGTGCAAGTAATTGAGACCTTGAACTACTCCGACGGCGACATTGTATCGCGAGACCCAATCTCTTAGTAAGAATTTCTCATCTTTGGAATGTAAAGCAGTTCCTAAGTTTCCATTGGGCATGTACTCGTACACCATCATCACTTCTCTCTCATTGTGAATGTAACCAAGAATCTTCACAATGTTTCTATGTCGAAGACCACCAAGCATGTTCACTTCTCTGAGCATGTCATCTTCTTCTTCGTCTTGATTGTGATGATGATGATCTTCGATATCACTCTGTGGTGATGATGATCTCCAGAGTTTTTTGACAGCTACTGTGAGTAATGGTCGTCTCATGACTTCTGCTTTGTAAACAATCCCCATAGCTCCCATTCCAATGATGTTTGATTCTTTGATATGTGATAAGATGTCTCCTGCAGTGAAACACAGTCTCTGGAATGCCACGAGTCTCCATGGCCACTCCTCCTTAGGTTGCTTGCAGAACAAATACTCTCTGGCAAAGTTGCTGTAAATATCCCATCTTCTGTATACCCATCTTCTGTATACCCATCTCCCTGCCAAGAACATCATTCCCAGAGACACGATGACCGCAGTTCCAACTATGAATCCGAAGATTGCGTGATTCACGTGAATTCTCGCTGGATTTCTCCTTCTTGCTGACAAAGCTAGGCTCTTTGAGCAAGGAGGTAAAACTCCACCACATAAGCCATCGTTTCCCACGAGGTCGTTTGGGTTTATGGCTGCAAACAGCCCGTTTGAAGGAACGGGTCCTGTGAGTTTGTTGAATGACACGTTTAGCATCTCCAGTGTTGGGGAAGCTCCCAAGTTTACTGGTATATTCCCCGTTAGAGAGTTGTTTGAGAGGTCAAGAACAGCTAACATGTGCATGCTAGCTAATGCCTCGGGGATTTCTCCAACCAATTGGTTGCTCTTTAGGTTTAGAGACACAAGTTTTTCAAAAGAAGCAATCCTTTCTGGGATTTCACCTGAAAAATGGTTGAAGGAAAGATCGAGGACAGACAAAGATGGACGATCCTGAATCTGGTTAGGCATTTCTCCAGAAAAGTTGTTATGTGAGGCTATGAAGGTTTGAAGATTAGAACTTGAGAAAATGGCTGAAGATAGGGATGAGAGATGATTAAATGATATGTCTATGAATGAGAGTGATGTAGATAAGGCTATATCATCTGGAATTTTACCAGTGAGGTTGTTTTTAGCTAGTTCTAGATGCTGAAGCATTGGTAAGTCACCTAAACCGACGGGTATTGTTCCGGAAAGGAGATTTCTCTGGATTCGAACACGAACTAAAGTTGGACATGAGAAGATTTCTTCTGGAATCTGACCTGAGAATGAGTTGTTGAAGAGAATGAGCTTTGTGAGGTTTTTGGAATAGCACAATCCTGATGGGATTTCTCCTGTAAGCTTGTTCGATGAGACATCTAACCACGTCAATGGTGAACTCTTGCCAAGATGCACTGGTAAGGAACCCACAAGAGAGTTCTGCCACAGCTCAAGAACCTCAAGATTTGGTAGTTCAGCAATCTTTGGTGGAATGATTCCCGTGAGTTGATTCCTCATCAAATTCAGAAGCTGCAGATTCTTCAACTCAGCTACTTCCGTAGGTATTTCTCCTGTGATCTGGTTGTCAGACAGATCAAGAAACACAAGAGAAGTCATATCACTGAGTTCTCGAGGAATCTTCCCTGTGAGACGGTTCTGGTAGAGATAAACTGTTGTAAGCTGTTTCAGCTGCCCCAAAGAAGATGGAATCTGGCCCGTAAGGTTCCCAACAGCCAAGTCGAGGTACGTAAGGTGCGTCAGGTTCCCAAACTCTTCTGGAATCTCACCCGTGAAGCCATTGTAACCAAGAATGATGGTCTCTAAGGAAGAGATCTCACCAATCACCTTTGGTAGCTTCCCACCTAAGTTATTACCCGAAAGACCGAGAAACTTTAGATTCTTGAGATTCTTGAAGGAAGAAGGCACTGAGCCCTCAAAGTAACCTCCTCGAACGTCCAAAACCTCAAGTGTAGTTGCGTTGCCGAGATCTTCAGGGAGAAACCCAGAAAAATTGTTGCTTGAAGCATTGACGTGTGTAAGACCAGTGGCCATCCCTAGACCATAAGGGAACCTTCCAAAGAAGCTGTTCACACTCACGTCGAAGACCTTCAAGGAAGTGAGATTATAAAGAGATTTAGGAAGAGAAGACTCAAATGCGTTATTGCTGAGATCAAGGACTTGTAGAGAAGGAAAACTCTGAATCTGATCTGAGAGGTTTCCGCTGAGACTCATGTTGGGGAGAAGAAGCTTAGCCACAGAGCCATTTGAATCGCAGTGAACTCCGGTCCAGTGACAATGCACCGACGCAGTAAATGCTGTGGCATTCTCAGGTCTCGTCCAATCTTGGAGATTATTTGAAGGATCAAACAGCTCTGACTTGATGGCCAACAAGATATCTTGTTCATAACCTTGAAATGTTTCAGAAGAAACAAAAGAGAAAAGAGAGAAAGCAATGTAATAGAAGAGGAAGAAAAGGTGAGGAATCGCCATTTTTCTCCTGTTTCTTCACTTTTTGGGTAATTTTATGGCATGTTCAAGCCAAATTGCGCAACTGAGATTGGAGGTCCCCAAGCGAAGTTGATAATAAGAGAGTGAAAAGCAAAAGCTGGAAAACAATGATTAGTCAGAATCTTAATTTATTTTAATGTCTCAATTATTTTTATCATGATTGTGTTTCTTTTTCTATCGGTGGAATACTATACGAATTCCATTGGCGAGCATAACAATTTGTATAGTAGTAGTAACTAGCTCAGTCTGTTTGTGAATCTGTAATAATATATACCTAAGTTTATTTTATGTAGATACATACGTATTTCTATATAGAAGAAATGATATGGTTGCTTTGCTCAAACGGGAATTTTCTTTTGATGTTTTCATCTATGTTCGTGGGTTACAAATTGCAAATTTTGTTTGAGTAAACGAAAAAGTTTGTTAATAAAGTCATTACGGATATCGGCAAGCATGATAGACCACTTGTATACAAGACCCTTAGCTGTAAGATCAAAATAAAATCAACCGGACCATGTCTTTATAAAAACTTTGCATTTACTCACATTTAAGAGGATCTTTAATTCTTTAGTTAAAAAAAAAAATTTGTTTGCGTCGAACTCAAAAATTCAAGGAGCACTAACCCCTAACCATATCCTGAAAGTTTTTTGTTTTGTTTTTGTTTTTCTGTTTGCTGATCCGTGTAACCTCAAACAAGTAAGTGCTGGTAAAGAAGATTAAAATATTGATGATGGAAAGAAATCGTGGGATCTTGAGTTTATAAACAGCTAATCATAAGGCACTTAGTGACTTGTAAAGCCTTTGTCCTCATTTGGGATTAGTGGGACAATGAAACATGGACAGAGAATGTGTCTACTGTCTAGTCCCCAATTTAACTATTTTCATTTCAACGATGATTGATAAGTAGTCAAAATAAAACCTTTTTGTCACACCTAAAACTGTTTTGAGAAAAATATTATTCAAACTTAGTTCCACCTCTCGCATGAAACACAAGAGATGTTTCACATATCTTTTATTTTCACACCGATAAAATTGTCATTTACATGGATTTCTATTCCAAACATGTTGAAACATTAAAGTGTTTGCAGTTAAAACTTTAGACTAACGGTGTTTTTATTGTTTTTTTTTTAATATATATTTGTAAATCCGACTAACGGTACTCCCGCATGTCTTCATTAGTCTGCGAATGTTTTTGTTCCGAATGGCGTCATTTAAACAAAACCAAAAAAAAAACATCAAAATATGATGGTCGTGAGAGAATCTTCCCACGTCGTTCGAACATAAATAAAATTAGAAAATAAGAAAGTTCATTGCCAAGTTGCAACTAGGAACGTCCCATGGCCCTTCGTGCATATATATAGAGATATATATACATCACATATATATATCATATATGCATTAAATTATTGCATGTACACAAATTTGTTATATGATCATTTAACTTTCTACCTCTGATTATTAGATTTGTTTTTTCTATGTACGCATATTCGTTTGAGTCAGGACATCCGGCACAGCTGTATACTTGCGGTAACTTCTAAAAGTTAAAAACTTACTTTTTGAGCATATAAATATGTTTGTTTCGTAAACTAGGTAGTTTTTAAGTTTTAATTGGCTATTTAGGAAATTTTTGTCCAATTTATGGTTTTTTGGTAATTTTTAAAACAACTACGTCGGTGTACACCCCTCTGTATATTTGACATGGTGTACAACTTTTTTTTTGTATAAAAATAGAGGTGTACACCGATGTAAAGGTATACAATGATATAAATGTGTACGTCAACTTGAAGGTACACAGAGTTGTACATTTCACCTAGTTGTTATAAAAACTACCCAACAAAATATTCCAAAACTGCAAAAAAACATTAATCGAATAAAAACTACATAAACCGCAAATTAAAATATAAAAATAACCCTATTACCTAATTTTTCCTAAAAATATCGACCATGTAAAACAGTAAAATTATATTTAAAAAAAAAAAAGGCACGGTTTCGTCCAATCAATTGTTTTGGTTTCGCAAGGTTGATGGATGGTACCTCTAATTAAATTTATTTTGTCCTATTAAAGATCCTTTATAATTCTAAGAAGAAAAATAATTGCACAAAATCTAACTTTTTCATATGTCCTTTCACATTTCACATGCACCCATATGGGTCTTTTATCATAATTAACATTTTCTAATTACAAAATACCGAAAGGAATAAGACCAATCCTATATATATATGAATGATGATGCTTATATATGCATTATTACTTATATGTACTCTCATGATGAGATCATAATTTCGATAATTTAGAGAAAAGAGCTGGAGCCCCATGTGCTATTGTGCTAAGAGCTTTCCATTTTCATCGATCACCTTACTTTACTTTTTTTTTTGATGAAGTCAGTTTACTTTTGAATGTGATTAATACATTTTTTTTGTCTATTAGTGGAGCCACGAAACATATTTTATAAATGAAAAGCTATGAAGTGACTATACACTAGATGGAAAAGCTCTATCTAACCTGGTTCTGGCCTCTAATGTTCATATGATCGATTACAAACGAGAATTATATATCATGAGCCAAAATCAGAAACAACGAATAGTCTAAAAGAGAAAATGACTAGAAATACTTGTATCTTTTTCAACTCATTCATGTAATCTATATTATGACTGTAAAACTAAAATCTAATTATTTCACAGTAAAATTTAAAATGTAAATATAGATAGTTATTTTTTTTTAAATGTCTATTTTAAACCCCTAACGTTGCTTCTATTATTTTTTTGAAAGAAAATTTATTTTTGTTATAATTCATATATTATTACAATATAATTTTATATTGTACCTCATTTTTTATTTTTTTTAAAAGATCCAGATTCAACATTAGTTGACGTCTTTTAATTGGAGCCGAATTAAAGCGAACCAGATGGATCAACAAATTTGACATACAATATCATCTAAAAACTCAAATATAATCTACAATCCTAATTAAACACAATCATATGTATTGTTTTTGCAATTGTTTAGAGAAGGAAAACATTAGAACATAGTCCAAGCAGGTCGACAATAAAAGATTTCGCAAAAGCCCAAGTTGACAAATAGGGGAAAAAGCCCAACTATATAATTTGAGCAACTGCAAAAAAAAATTAGGGTTTTATAGAAGAAGTTAGTTATAAGGTTTTTAAGTGGTAGGCGTTGAAGCAAAGAGGTTTGGGTTGAAGATGGCCAAGTACAACGAGATCGCGAAGAAGAAGAGAGAGGCGAAATCAGATAGGAAACGAGCTATTCACGGCGATCCACTCACCAATAAATTGAAGACAAGAACTCCGGTTCCCTCCGTCTCCGGTAAACGTCAGAGAAAACTCCTTCGAAAATGGCGCCGAGTATGAAATTCCTTCTCTTTTAATGGTTTATAAGAAGTTGGAGAATTGCATTAGGTCGTATGTAGTTGTGGATGCATGTAAGTTGTCTTCGAGGAGTTGTTTCTTTTGACAGTATATAAGCTCTGATTGCCATTAGAGAGAGCTTCACAAGTTTCCAAATTGATTTAGTTTTCAAAATTTTCAAGTAGAAAGTACTTAAAAAAAGGAATGTTTGATTGGTCAACAGGAGCAGAAAGAAATGGTGGAGAAGGGTCTTGTTACCATGGAGGATGTGGAGATGGCTTCTGCTGAAGGTTAATTTCTCCTGTCAATCTTTAGGCTGAAATGAATAAAGTTTTTCATTACAAATATTGTTTGATGCGAATTTTATTACAAGTAAGGAATAAAGTTTTTCATTACAAGTAAGGAATAAAACATTCGGTGGCTCAGAAATGTCTATTGTATCTTTTGGATTTGGTCATCAACGTCTGTAGTAGACGTTGTACCTAAAATCTGAAAGTAGTTGCTTAGCTTTTTCTTTCATACTTATTGTAGAAAGGTTTTGTGTATTCCAGAATGAAATTTATTCAGCTGAAAGGCTTTGTTAGGAATCCTTTTGCTCTTGTGAGTTTTAATTGATTTTGTCTTGTGGTTTTCAGCTGCATCAGAACACTCCAAGAAATCCCCCAAAAAATTTAGCGTGAAGAAGACCTTGAAGCTCAATAAACTAAAGAATAAAGGTAATCCTTGAGCTTTTTGCAAAGCCTGATATCTTATATTAATTATCTCGTTGATGCTAATATAGCTGATAATGGAAGTAACAAGATCTTTGCCTACATGTAACAGGTAAAAAGAAGAAAAACCAGAAAGCCATTGGGGAAGGATCTGTTGATCGTATGCTAGAATGAGTGTCTTATAAACCTGTAAGCCCATTTCTAACAATCTGAGAAGACCGATTATATGAGTTTCTCTATGTCTCTGCTTAGATTCTGTCAAAGTGTGTTTTGCATGAAGAGGGTCTAAACTCTAAAGCGTTAAGGCTTGACGAAGACTGCAGAGTTTTGATAGTTTTATTTTTAAGTTTTCCGAGTCTAATTTGTTTCGTCTTTTAAAAAGATCTCATTTTGTATTCATTCTGGTATGTGTTGTCTTTGGATGAGAGAGGCAGAGACGTAACAATTTGATTAAAAAAAAAAAACCCAACTCAATTTTCTTCATGTCGCAAAAACAAAAGTTAAAGATGCTACCAAAGTACCAGTACCACACAAAGGCCTTGGCCTTTTGTTTCAATAAATGGGCCATGGTAAAGTGTAACAGTTGCGTCATTAAAAACCTTGTCAAGAAAACCCATAAATTCTCGCAAACCAAACTTCCCAGCAGCATAATATCTACAGAAGAAGACAATGACCCAAGTGGACGTGTTCGCCAGCTCTGCAACTAAGAATCAGACTATCCACACACTAACTCAAATGTGGAGCTCTAAAAAATAATTTTTTTTACACAAAAGATGTAGTAGATGATTCTGTTTGAAAGCGTGTAGAAG
Organism: Cardamine resedifolia; assembly: GCA_014578085.1. NCBI lineage: Eukaryota > Viridiplantae > Streptophyta > Magnoliopsida > Brassicales > Brassicaceae > Cardamine > Cardamine resedifolia. The sequence continues at coordinate 26,675 of VBRH01000225.1, read as the reverse complement.
AAAATCTTTTTGATATCTACTTTTATAAATTAGTGTCAGTTTGGTTCTAAATGATATAAATATTCAAGAAGGTGGTCATCTATATTTTTACCTATTTTTCGTAAATTAGAGGAAATAATGGTCAACTGAGATCACACATGCCAAACAGATTAAGGACCACAGTAGAAAAACCATAATACCAATCCATAGAGACTGTCATAATGATATTGTATGATAATCCTCATTGGATATTTATTTACATTAAAAACCTTTAAGCAAATAAAAAACAAACAAACAAACAAACAAACCAAAACTCTACGCTGATTGAAGGAGAAAACTTCCATGGCGCCGAGCCCACAGCCTTACACTCTCAATCCCATAAGAACTGAGCAAAACTCGACAGCCATCGGAACAAGTTTTGCTCAAGGAAAACCCAGATGCCAATAACCGTCTTCTCGGGGGACCCCAAAAAACTAAACCCCATTAAACCGGCTGGCTGGCTGCTCCAAGAAAAAGACATCTTTAGGTACTACAATATATCCCAGCTGCTAGTACTACTATCATGTAAACTGTACACCGAAATGTTTATCCACTCTTATCTCCCTGCGGAGACCAATGTTTTCTCGTCATTGGTGCTCATCGTAGGAAGAGGAACAAGGAGACTTGGTTTTGAATCAGGAGTGGCTGCTTCTTTCTCAACTGGTACAGGCTTTGGTGTGTAAGTAAAGTTGAGTTCTTTGTTGGCTGCAAGTGCCACAAGCTCTTTCTCTTCAAGGCCTTTGGTCGGACCAAGGCTGCACCTATCTGGACCATGCTTTGCCAATGCATCTCTGAATTTCTTGATCTGCAAAAGAGATTCAACATCAAAAACATGGTTTTGATTGGTTGTCTATTGATTAATGTGAATGAGAACGAACCGTAGCATTGGTACAGCTAAAGCTGCAAACACGACCATGAGCGCCTCGGTAGAATCGGAAAAACGGGAGAACATGGACACCGAGGCTATAACACATGGACTTGTGCTCCTCGTAATTCACCTGAAGAAACTGCACATCAGGGTTCATCTCTGCCAACTGACATATCTGCAACAATCACAAAACCATTCTTGTCAGAAAACTTGTTCATTTCAAAGATCAAAAGAGTCCCAAATCTACAATACAAGAAAAGAATCTATACCTTTGGATGAAGAGCTTTGCAGCCGCCGCAGCCAGGTGAGAAGAAATCAACAACAACGAGCTTATCGCCAGCGTTGGTTAGAGAGTCAACAAGTTCTTGAGCTGAAGAGATCTCTCTCATGTTTTCTTTTAGACATTTCTCCCACCACTTTTGAGCTGTCCCAATCCTCAGCGTTGTCTGCAAAATTTACACATGTCAGATCATATTACTCACAGATCCAAGAAACCAACAGATCATCAATTTGAAAACACGATTGAATCGATGATTCACAGCGAAATTAAACAAAAACCCTAAAAAAACTATTATTTCAACAATTAACTCTCAAGATATTTCCAATTAGATCTCGCATGTCTGGATTATAAAATCTGATACAGAAGAAAATGAAAACAGACAACAACAAGAAGATTCAAAATTACCTGAGCTGTGATGGATGATGATCGGAAGCTCCTATTGAGGGTCTCGGTTTGAGAATCTTCGAAAACGATCTGTTTTCCATGGAATTCACTTCTAAGAGGCTTTTGATTCTTAAGCGTCAAGCATGAGAAACTCTTTTTCAAACCAAATCCACCAAAACTCACCGGAGACACAGAGAAATCATCAACACGGTGATGATTCCCACAAGCTCCTAAGAACAAACTCGTTTTGCTAATCACTTCCGCCATATTCTTTTCTCTAATCACCTCCGACAGAAGACAATATCTTTCACAACTTTTTTACCAGAAGAAAAAAAAGCAAAGTCTCACAGAGACGACGTGTCTTCTCAGCAAACTTTAATCGCCAGCTACGTTTCGTTTTTCTCTTTCTCAGGAAAATTTAGCTTCCACGAGAAAATTTATAAATAAATAAAAAATGAAAAGGAAAGTGTAAAGGGGTTAGACATTTCTGGACAAGAAACTGTTTTCCTTTTGGTTATGTGATCCAGACCGTTCAATTAGGATTTGGCAATTAAGATCTAACGGTGGATTCTTGATAATGAGGTTTAGTCGGTAAGAAGAAAACTGAGAATGGATAAGATTCATGACTTCTCGCGGATACTAATACTAATTAAGGATCCTAAATTTTCTAACTTTGAATCGGATATGTACTATACCATGTTTTGTGCGACAAATAATTTTTCTAAATGATTAAAACTGAAGAGTTTTTTTTTTAATGTTTTTCAGTAACGAGTTTTAAGTTTTTCTTTATTATTTTTAAAGAAATGACGGGTAACCACATATTTTAATGTTTTTTACTTAAAATATTTAGTAGTGTTTAGGTAAAAGTAAAACACTTCCCATCCTCAAATGTATACCGAACAACAAATTAGGTCATGCACTATCATTTGCTTTAAATTATTTTTTCTTTATTTTATTCATAACAAACATGAACTATCATTTTTTTTTTAAATGATAATTTTTTTTAAAATGAGGTTGTTTGATCGTGAATATTTTATGTGTTGCATATGTAACGAGTGTCAACGACATTTGGATAATAGGAACATAAGTGGGTGAATGAGTAATCTTGTAAA
>VBRH01000224.1:114109-138095 GCA_014578085.1 Cardamine resedifolia | reverse complement strand
CCATAGCTAAGGTGAGTTGTGACCATGGGTTGATTGTAAGCCTTGTGTGGGTTTTGTTGATTTTTGGCGTGTTCTTGAGGAATTTCTCCTCTTGAATCCTTGTGAGTTTAGTTGTGATTACTAAGCTTGGGGTTGTTAGAAAGCATGTTTAGTTGCTTCTTATACCTTGTTGAGCTTTGATTTGGTGTTTATTGCTTGACTTGGAGTTTGTTGATTTTTGGCGTGTTCTTGAGGAATTTTTCCTCTTGAATCTTTGTGAAGTTTAGATGTGCTTCTAAGCTTGTGGTTGATAAGAAAGTATGTTAGTTGCTTGTTATGCTTTGTGGAGCTTTGATTTTGAGTTCTTGTGCTTGGTTGGAGTTTTGGTAGATTCCGAAAAATTGTGAGGTTTATTGCTCTTGAATCCTTGTGAGTTTAGTTGGGTTACTAAGCTTAGGATTGTTAGAAAAGCATGTTTGGTTGCTTGTTATGGCTTGGTTAAGCTTGACTTTGGTGTTTCATGTTTGACTTGGAATGGTTATGTTTTCCGAAAATCCTTGAGATTATTCTCTTGGATTCTTGTGAAGTTTAGTGGTTTTACTAAGCTTGATTTTGTTAGGAAAGCATGTATAGTTGCTTGTTGTAGCATGTTAGGCTTGATGTTGTGTTTCGTGCTTGAGGTGGGAGTTGTTGAGTTTCAGAAAAATCCTTGAGTTATTCTCTTGGATTCTTGCGAATTTTTAGATGTGTTCTAAGCTTGTGATTTTGTTAGGGAAGCATGTTAGTTGCTTGTTGAGTCGTGTTAAGCTGTGAGTATTGGTGATACTTGTTGTTGGATTTTCCGTGAGTTGGTGATTTCTTCGTGAGTCATTGTTGAGCCTTCGTAAGTGTTTACTAGGCGGGTAGTGTTAGTAAGTGTTTACTAGTCATGGGTTGTTTGGTTGTGCCTTGAAGCACGGGTTGTGTATTGTGTGCTTGCTTGAGGTTGTGTGTCATGAATACTATTCATGCAGTTTGATTACTATTCATGCAGTTATTTGAAAACTATTCATGCAGTTATTTGAATATTATTCATGCAGTTATTTGATTACTATTCATGAAGTTATTTGAATACTATTCATGCAGTTATTTGAATACTATTCATACAGCTATTTGAATACTATTCATGCAGTTATTTGATTACTATTCATGTTGTGGTTTGATATTCCCGTTGTAGAATATCTTTTCCGTGTTGCTTTGGTTGTTTGTGTTGCTTGTTGCATTCAATTAACCGGTTGGTGGGAGGATCATCTCACTCAACATTTGGTGTACCAAATGTTGATGCATCACTTTTGTCGATGCAGGTAAAGATAAAGTTTGATCGTGGAATCGAGGCAGGGCGAAGGGATGATTAGGACTCGGGGTTTTTGCAGTTTTTGTTGCAGTCTTTGGTTGCATAAGTTGTATTGTAGAACTGATAGCTTTGCTTAAGGTGTGATTTGTATCTGTTTGGAATTGTATTATTATTGAATGTTAATTAATTTTATGGGAGTTAAAAAAAAAATTGAGTGCGGTTGTTTCACTTACGGGAATTTTTCCGGTTTAGTTACGTGCCTAGATTTATTTCCGTGATTTGCTATTGTTTACCGTTTATTTTTGCTGTTAAAACCTAGGAATTGTTCTGTGAAATTGCTGTTAATTGCAGTAGAATTTAATTCCCGTGAAATGCCGTTATTTGCTGTTGAATTAAATCGCTTGGTGTTTAATTGTTTGAAATTCCGGTTTGGTTGTTTATCGTTGTTGATTGTTTTAATTATTAATTATGGTAATTTATTTTTATCAAATTGTTGTTATTGCTTATTGTCGAATCCAGGCATTAATTATGTCAGGAGTTTTTCTGTATTTATATCCTTAATTGACCTAGTAGACGGATTGATCGTCTCCTCGGTATTTATTAATTACTGATTGCGTCTATTCGTAATGGCGCAGGTAAAGGAATGGATAAAATTGTTAGTTGAAGCTCGTGGAACTGCGGCTACGGATTGAGATGACATACCGGGAGGGTCATTTTTATTTCGTAGTTATTTTATCGCTGATGGTCATTCTATTTTTTATTGTGAACCGTTAGGTTGTTAGTGTTGAATTTGCGAATTTATTGATTTATAATAAATCGTTATCGCTGAATTGTTTAATTGATTTCGTCGCTGGGAGTTAATAGTATTTATGAGAATATTATTATTGTTAAAAAAAAAAAATCGGGTCGGGGCATTTCATTCATAGGAAATCAAAGTCGTATGATCTTTGACACAACATACAATTTTTAGCAAATATAAAACAAATATCAGAAGTGAATTCAAAGTTCCAATCAAAAAGTGGCGAAGCAACATGAAGAAGAAGAAAAATACACTAACAATCAGAGCAAAAAATGATAACTTGGTAACTCCATAATGATAGCAACAATGAAATAAGAGCTGATATGTGAAATCATATAACCAAGATATCCATAAATTCAAGCTCATAAAAATGCAAATTCAACTTATGTAACTAAGAAACTAAATCAATTTCATCTCTAACCTCTCAAAAACAAATAAAAGATAAGCTCTCTCAAATTCGTGCCTATGCAGAGCCAAAGATTTTAGATAATGCGAGCTTTGTGTACAACTAAACAATTGCGGAGTGGAAATTAGGGATAGAACATCAATCTACTTGAACGGAGATAATCTAGAAATCAAACGCTATGAATCAATATGATGTTGAAGAATATAGGGAAAATTTAGAGAATTACCTCGAGTAGGATCAAATTTAGCTGGAGAAGTATATGTTTCTGGTGGAGAACAAAGAGGAGGTTCCGGTGGAATTTAGCTGAAAAAAAATAGCTGAGGAAATCTAGTTGAATACCGAATTAACCTAAGAAATCGCAAATGTTGTTATTGGTGTTTTATAAGGAAATAGTTCAATTGTTGTTATTGGTGTTTTATAAATCTGAGTTAAATGAAGGTGGTTTCTAAATGTGGTCCAAAAATTTCATTTTGTGATATATAAGACAATTTTCCAAATTTGAATGTGATATATAAGAGAATTACCCAAATTTAATAGTATAGAGATAATATTTATTAATCAATATATATTAATTAATAAGTAGGGGTTATTTGGATACATAAATAACTTCTTATGTTTGGATATATGAATAACTATTTATTTGTACTTTAATTTTAATAGTATAGAGATGTCTTATTTAGTTTTGTTTCTTTTCTTATCTTCTATGTTTAGATCGATTTTAGATCCGATTTCCTTAAAAAAAATTAAAGTTATTGGGCTAGACTTTTATTCATTTTTATTTAAAATTCGTTCAATGGATTAGGCTTAGATCCGAGTAAAATTTTAGTTTGGGTTCAGCCGGTTTTCTCTCTAAATATCTAACATGAATATGGGTGTTTAGGAATTTCATTGCTTTTTTTATTTAAAAGAAAATATGTTCTATAAAAAGGGTCATATAAATAAATAATTACAAAATACAGTGGACCTCCCTTAGTTAAGGGCTTAAGTCTCTCCTTTTCAATTAGAGGGTTTCAGCTCTTTTGAAAAGGCTTGTGTGATCAGGGAAGTTTCAATTTTTCCGCCGGATCCACTTTATGATATTCTCGTATTTCTGGTGAATCTTTAAGAAATATTGGTGTTTTAACCTAATTTCTTGAGTTTTTTTTTTTCCAGCCGCCGTCGATGTTCTTTCTTTTCTTCGAATGTTTTTGTTGATCTCTGGTATACGTGTTGATCGGCTTTAATTTTTTATGGAATTTGCTTTGTACAAAGCTCTCAAGGAGATGTCAATCGAAGAAGATAAGCCATTGGTTTTTTCGAAGCATCCAAAGTACAGTTCTTGTGAGAGCTTGTGGACGATTTAGCAGAGCTGGGTGTTGGACGTGATGAATCATGGTTAGTGGTGGGTGACTTGAATGAGCTTGTGGAAAACACTAAAAAGTTGGGTGGCCCTACTTGTGATGAGGCATCCTTTTCACTTTCCGCAATATGATTCATGATTGTAGACTCAGAGAATGTCCAAGCATTGGTAATATATTTTCTTGGGGTGGCGAAAGAAATAAGGAATATATTCAATGTTGTCTAGATAGGGCTCTGGGCAATTCTGATTTTTTTGCTCTGTTACCACATGCACAAGCGGAGTTTTTGGAAGGAATGGGCTCGGACCATCGTCCTTTGTTTCTTAGGCTCACTAACAAGAACATGACGAGAACTGGTAGGTTTATGTTTGATAAAAAATGGCTGGAAAACCGGAAGTTTTGGAGATAATTCGTAAGGGGTGGGGGAAAGAGTCTTCTATTAGGTCAAAAACTCTGGTGGATAGAATCACAGATTGTAGAAGAGCTCTTTCTAAATGGAAACATTCCAATACTACCAACTCCAAGACGAGAATCAAAAGTTTGAGAGAAAAACTGGAAGCTGGAGGTTCTAAATTATCTCCGGATTTGAGCTTATTGAAAAATTGGAGATGGGAACTTGTTGAAGGCAGCTTACCAAGAAGAAGAAAAATACTGGAAGTTAAGAAGAAAGAAAAATGGGTAAAAGATGGAGATCGAAATACTCAGTTTTTCCATGGGTGTGCTCAACGTAGAAGAGCCCAAAACAAGATTTTATCTCTTCTTGATGTGGATGGAACTGAACGCTTCTTTGAAGGCTCCGAAGGTGATATTGTTGTTGACTATTTTCACAATCTCTTCTCCTCCTGTACTCCAATAAATATAACAGAACTACTTGATGGATTGGAGCCGCGAGTATCGACTGTGATGAATCATGATCTTGTCAAACCAGTCACGAATGAAGAGATTCGTCGAGCAATTTTTGATATTAAAGGGAGTAGCATGCCAGGCTCTTATGGTATGTCTGGGCATTTCTATCAAGCTTATTGGTCTGTGCTTGGTGTTCAAGTGATAAAAGAGGTTAAGAGCTTCTTTGAATTAGGGTATTTTCCATCATAATGGAATTTTACTCAGATTAGTTTACTCCCTAAGAAACTAAATCCGAATAAGATGTATGATCTTCGTCCTATCAGTTTATGCTCAGTCTCATACAAAATTATTTCTAAAATCTTATGTTCTAGATTGAAGCGTTTCTTACCCGACATTGTGTCTGATACTCAAGGTGCATTTGTCTCTGGACGTCTTATTTAGATAATATTTTGATTGAGCATGAGATGGTGCATGCTCTCCGTACTAATCCAAATTGCGATGAAGATTTTATTCCGATTAAATTGGATATGTCAAAGGCTTATGATCGTGTTGAATGGGATTTCTTGGAAAAGTTATTTATTCGGTTGGGCTTTGATAAGCAATGGGTGGATTGGGTGGTGTTTTGTGTTCGCTCAGTTTCCTATTCTGTCATACTAAATGGAAATTCCTATGGTCATATCAAGCCTCGGAGGGGAATTAGACAAGGTGATCCTTTGTCGCCTTTTCTTTTTATAATATGTGTGGAAGCTTTAATACATGTGATGAAGAAATCTGAACTGGCAAAGAAAATCTCTGGGTTGTGCCTAACAAAGAAATGTCCATCGGTTCAACACTTGTTGTTTGCGGACGATAGCCTTTTCTTATGTCGTGCTTCTTTCAGAGAAGGTAGAGAGATTCTAAGATGTCTAAAGCTTTATGGGGATGCTTCTGGTCAGGAGATTAATTTTCTTAAATCATCTATTACTTTCGTAAAAAGATGGATCAGAACATGAGGCGTCTACTTGGAGAAAACATGGGTATTGAACAAGAAGGTGGTGCCGGAAAATATCTTGGATTATCGGAGTGTTTTAGTGTATCTAAGAATCAATTGGTCATTTTTATCATGAATAATCGCAAGGGCCAGTTGAGTGGTTGGTATACGAAAACTCTCTCCTTAGGGGGCAAGGAAGTACTCCTCAAATCTGTAGCTATGGCGCTACTGGTTTATGCGATGTCATGTTTTCAGCTATCTAAATTTCAGTGCCAACAAATCACTAGTGTTATGTCAAAGTTTTGGTGGAATACTTGTGAAGATAAAAACAAAGTTCATTGGGTTTTTTGGGAGAAAATGTGAAACACAAAGGAGGAGGGTGGCGTAGGCTTTCGTGATGTTGGGGATTTTAACCAAGCATTGTTAGCCAATCAAGCATGGAAATTGTTAAATAATCCGTCTTCTTTGGTCTCAAGGATTTATAAAGCAAGATATTATGGGAAACATGGGTTCATGGATGCTAAAATGGGCTATCGGCCTTCATATGCATGGGATAGTATTCTCCATGGTCGTGAACTCTTATAGAAAGGACTGACAAAATATGTTGGTAATGGGCTGAAGACCAAGGTATGGCTTGATAATTGGATTTTTGATAAATATTTTCGTCGTCCTTATAATAAACAGGCCACTATGGACTTAGTCTACGAGTTTCTTTGCTCATTACAATGACGAGTGTGTGGAATCACCATTTGGTTTTGGAGTTGTTTTTCCTGGAAGATGTTACAAGAGTTCTCTCTACACCTCCAGACTTAAGAACATAGGATTCTTTTGTGTGGGGTTATACTGATGATGGATGTTACATTGTGCGGAGTGGATCTTGGCTATTATCGCAACCTCTGCCGGGTTCATCAGCATTAGTTTCTATAGAGGAGAAGCGTTTGAAGTCTATCATAGCTCAGGTTTTGAGTATTAAAACAATACCTAAGATTCATATGTTTCTTTGGAGAGCATTATCAGGTGCTTTTGCTGTCTCAGAGTGCTTGGTTTCACATGGTATTCCAACATATTTAAGTTGTTCTATATGCCAGCAAATCCCATAATCAATTAACCATGTTCTGTTTGATCCTTAGTGATTTCCTTTTCACTTTCCTTAGTGGATTCCTTTACCACATTGATTTCCGAACATTTAACCTTGTCATCATACTTCCAACAATTTTTTTTCTTCTTTAAATCAGACTTCCATTGTTTAAAGTTTAGTCCTGACTCAGCATGCACTACAACTAGCCAAGTTGTGTTCTTACTGCTAGTTATCTCTGGCAATCCACTAGCAATTTTCATTGTCATTATACCCTTTTCCATTTGGGTAGTGATAACTTACCGAAGTAATGAAAATTATACACATCCCATTTTCCATTGACATGACTAGCACTTGTTGTGATCATCTATAACGCATACACATTCTTTGTAGAAGTCCATCATGTGGATTGTTGTGTGGTGTCCTTCCACACTTCTCTGCTACTTTTATTTCAACGCTTCCTTGATGTGCTCTCCATACATAAGAATAATCTCGATTGGTGCGCTTGCTAAAATATCTCGTCTCTCAGACCTTTTTCATTAATCACAAGAATTAAGTTTTTATACATATACACATAAATCTCTACAGTGTGGCATCCCTCCACATTGCTATCTACCGCTTCCTTTAATGCAGTTTGAAGCGAATCACTTTCTTCCCTCGGGACTGTCTCTCGAGTCAAAACCGATTTGACATATCCCGGAGCTCTGATACCAAATTATAATACCCAGTTTTTAGCACCGGTCTAGTCAACGTGTTGACTTCCCGGTCCCGCCAAAACTTCCTTTAATTTCAAATCCTCCAACTAGAATTAAATAACTTCTTTCTTAACTAACCTGCAAAGAGAAGAAGGGTGAGTAACAAAGGAGTTACTCAGTGAGGTGTGAGATGCTAGGGGCAACATGGAAGTCAAACCCTGCTTAACACCACAACCACAAGAGTCTAGACCTAAACATGTCGCAAACACGGTACCTAAATAACCCAAACAAAGCAAACAATGGTCATATGAAAACTATGTGATCGCTCCACCCTCCGAAGAGCCGCCTCTACTCTCGGCACACACGACTCCGAGTTATACCCTAGTACCACTGACTATGTATCTCACCCAAGTCCCCTAATACACATACTATATATATCACAATACTACACATCATCATGTGAATCAATCAATATGTGAAATCATCTAAATCACCTACGTGCGGTTTAACATGAAAGACACAGACTCGGTCAAAGAGACAATACACGTTTTGGTACTAAATTATCAATGAAGGGTTAAGTCAAGTAAAATATTGTGTGGTTAGCCCTCACTTAAGCCACTAGACGACAGAGACAACTCATGTTTTCTTCTTTGAGAAGCTTTCCTTTTCGGGAAATTTTTTTTTTCGGCACCTTCTTTTGATGGACTTTCTTAAAATAAAAACTTTCCCATATTAGAAACTTTCTAAGATAGATATAAATTAGGGTTTCTAAATTAAAGAAAGTACGGTTTTTTTTTAAATTAGCTCATACATGCCGTCATCTTCAAACTACGATTCCGGCCGGGGTTTAGATCAAAATCATGATCGGCAAATAGCTCTAGAAAGCTAACATCTGGGCTTTCCAGTGATCTGTAGATCGTCTTCTAACTCATTACGGTTCACTGGAAAACTGCTCTTGAAGTTGGGCGGCGACGAAATCCGATATGCAGAAATCTATCTCAGTAGAACGACAATAACTTTCTGACCAGTGTCTTGTATCTCTCCATGAACTATAAGATGAATATGATTTTGTTTGCTCCTCTATTTCTCCTTTCTCCTTGAACTTCTCAGATATGTCTTCATCTTCTTCTTTTTCTTTTCTCTTTTTCTCCTTTTTCTTTATTTTTCTCATGATATCTATCTCTCTTATAAGAGGCACGAAAATCAGAACAAAAAAACCCGAAAAAACTTTACATATGTCTCCTCTTTTATTATGGGTTGGGCCTCGTGATGCGATGTCATAAACGGGTCTTTATAGTTCTGCTCTCCAATAGAAGAATTATACTTATATAATTTCTCTATTCGAACAGTTCTCTTAAATAACACAAAATAAAGTTTTTGTGTCATATTTAGCACATATCTTTTTATTTCATATATAGTATTTTATTAAAAGACAGTCACAAATGTCTTAACATCGTGTTTTTAGGGTTTAGGGTTTAAGATTTAGGATTTAGGGTTTATGGTTTTCAAACCCTAAATCCTAAACCATGTCCCTAAAAATTATACCCTAAATCCTAAAATAGTTAACACAAACAAAAAAAAAATTATAAATTTGATAAAATGCTATAAATGTCTCATAATATTTTAAAGGCTATTTATATAAAAAAAACTTTATTTGGTGTTATTTTAAAGAATTTTTCTATTTTCATTTTTATTTAGTAATTGATAAAATTATTAAACACAAGTATGTATTTCTCTACCTTAATTTGGCAATGTTGGAGCATATCAAAGTTTGAACGGTTCTCTAGCTAAACATTCTCTGAGAGATTTTGCATCAGATGTAACTTATCGACAGGATTATCAATAAAAATTATGTTTTAAAAAAAAAAAAAAATTTTTGGAAAATTGTCTTATTTAAGTTTGGTAATTTGAAAAGTACCTTCTTCTTATTTCCTCTATTTCTTTTTTTTTTAAAAAAGCTGATATTGTTTTACTAAAAGAACCTTAAAATGCTGAATAATAGTTTTTAGAAAAAATCAATTAAAAATAAATGGATAAAGATTTTGAAGATAAAGACATATTTTATTTTACCCAGAAAGTAAAAAATTTATTTGGAAAAATCATATTTTATTTGGAAAAAAACTCTAAGAAAATCTCTTAAAAAATCTCTTGATTTATATATTAATAATATTAATTTATTTTATTTGAATAAAATAATATTTCTTTTTATTTCCTTTATTTTTTTAAACTGATATTGTTTTACTAAATAAACCTGAAAAGGCTAAACAATAATTTTTAGAAAAAATCAATTTAAAAAAGTAAATTGATACTTTTTTTGAAGATAAAAACATATTTTAATATATAGATTAATAAAAAAATTATTATTTTATTATTTTGTTAATTTTTAGAGACTTATCTATAAGTGAATTTTAATATATAAAAAATAAAATATCTTTATCTCAACACTTTAAAAAAATTATTATTATAACTGTAATTATTTACTAATTCTTTTTATTTATTTATCAAAAATCAAATGATTTGTACCAAATCAAATGAAGGCAAAATTATCATATCCTATATGTATAAATAGATTTTTAAAAAATGAAAGGAGTATTTTTCAAATTATGAAACATGGGTATTTTTCAAAAAATCCCTTTTAAAAATAACTAAAATACTAATCGTATTTGAGACCAAGTTAAAGAATTCCATCCAAATCAAAGCTGAATAAATTTTCAAACTAAAAAAATTAAAAAAAGAAGTTTAAAACACGTGTACAAAATTAGTATTATATTTTTAGATACTTAATGGGTATCTTAACGGGAAAAATGTCAAAATAAGCATGAACTTTCAAATTATGGACGTTTAAATCTTCAACTTTTAAAATGCCGTTTAAATGTTCAAATTTTTGTTGACTTCCAGATTAAATGATTAACTTATGTTCACTATGTCATTTGAGGCACGCCGTTAAATCGAGAGATGAATCACGTTTGTGGGGTTAAAACTTCCGTTAGTAGTTCGGTTTAATCAACGACGTCGTTTTTTTGTTACTAAAAAACCTCAACTTTCAAATTGTGGACGTTTAAATCCTCAATTTTCAAATTGTGGACGTTTAAATGCCTATGTTTTGGTTAACTTCATAATTAAATAGTTAACTTATGTTAACTATGCCATTTAGGGCACGACGTTAAATCAAGAGACGGAGCACGAGATTGATACACATTACTTTAATCAAAACAACCAATGTTTGATACACATTGGGTTTATATTGGGATGTTCTTGAAGCATGGGGGCTTTACAATGTTTTTTTATGGGAAAACACATAGTCGTTTTGGGCGTCCCGACAGGTAGCAAGACGATCGTGTTGCCCATAGACATCGACTTAGCACGAGAAGAGTCGGAGCACGACGACCAATGCTTGGAATGTGGATGAAATTGGATTTTAAGTATCTATAATGGGATTGATAATACGGATGATTAGTAATTATCTTATTCCACAGGGTTGTATCGATACCAGATTGGACATGTAGTAAAGATCATTGGTTTCTACAGTAAGACTCCCCCACTAACAACTATATATTTTTCTTAGCTTAATTTTATTTCCAAAGATATGTAGTATAACCTTGGTTTGTGTGGATTTGATCCTATTTATGCTATTGTGATTGTCTGTGCACTTGCAGTCTTTTAGTAGGGTTAAAACCTCTTTATATCAAACATTATTAAATGGAAGATGTTAATGGACAATTTAACTTCGTAAACGTGCTTCGTCTCTTGATTTAATGTCATGTCCCAAATGACAGAATCAACATAAGTTAATTATTTAATTAGGAAGTCAACGAAAACTTAAACATTTAAACGTCCATAATTTAAAGTTGAAGATTTAAATGGGATTGATAATACGGATGATTAGTAATTATCTTATTCCACAGGGTTGTATCGATATCAGATTGGACATGTAGTAAAGATCATTGGTTTCTACACTAAGACTCCCCCACTAACAACTATATATTTTTCTTAGCTTAATTTCATTTCCAAAGATATGTAGTATAACCTTGGTTTGTGTGGACTTGATCCTATTTATGCTATTGTGATTGTCTGTGCACTTGCAGTCTTTTAGTTGGGTTAAAACCTCTTTATATCAAACATTATTAAATGGAAGATGTTAATGGACAATTTAACCTCGTAAACGTGTTCCGTCTCTTGATTTAATGTCATGTCCCAAATGACAGAATCAACATAAGTTAATTATTTAATTAGGAAGTCAACGAAAACTTAAGCATTTAAACGTCCATAATTTAAAGTTGAAGATTTAAACGTCTACAATTTGAAAGTTGAATATTTTTTAGTAAGAAGGAAACGACGTCGTTTTGATTAAACAGAACTATTAACGAAAGATTTAACCCCGTAAATATGTCTCGTCTCTGTATTTAACGGCATGCCTCAAATGGCATGATCATTTAATCAGGAAGTCAACGAAAACTTGAGCATTTAAACGGAATTTTGAAAGTTGGAAATTTAAATGTTTACAATTTGAAAGTTCAGGTTTTTTTAACAATTTTTTCCTATCTTAACCAATGGAGTCCCTTAATTAGATGTTCCTATCTTAACCAATGGAGTCCCTTAATTAGATGAATTTTTCAACTTAATTTAAACTAAACATAAATATTATTTTATTAGTTAGATAAGAGTATCCATATTGCATATATTTTTGTGGATGTCTTTAAATTTTAAATTAATAAAATTTGAGTAAAAAAAGGTAAAATATCTTCTATGTAAAATGTTTTTCCATATATATTCTAGATATGGTGTCTTATAAGTGTTTTAAAATTTTAATATTAATTTATTTTGAAGACACCAATGAGAGGATGACCAATAATAATGGTCTTAATGGGTGTCTAACTAATGGAGGTATGGAGGTGCTCTTTTATATCGAGATGTAACCGTAGGTGGGTGTAAGGTGACCACTATTGCCAGATTAATATTATTGCAATGAAAATTTTTAAGAAACAAAAAAACCTAAAAGACTAATCGTATTTGAGACCAAGTTAACGAATTCCATCCAAATCAAAGCGGAAATAAATTTTCAAACTTAAAAAAAAGAAAAGAAACAGACCATTTTTCCAAATTGTAACCGCCAAACTCACGACACGTGTACTACCTCGTAGACTTTCAACAGCAAAATTCGTTGACTCGTCTTATCTACGACTCAATCAAACCTTCTCTTCTCCCATCACTATCAATGGAGGATCATCTCTTACTCTCTCACCTTCTCAATCTCTCTCTCACCAACAAACACATACGCAACACAAACTATGTCTATGGATTTCAAAACCACAGCGATCCTAGTCGGCTCCACAAGCTCCATCGTCATCTTAATAATCAGCTTCACCTTCGTTATCGTCCTCTGTCGACGCCGTCCTCCAATCGTAAACCATCCTCGCCGGACTCGTAACTTACCCAACTCCGATCTAACCTCCGTCACCGTCGAAAACGCAACTTTCGATCCTTCAATCTGTGAAATATCCATGGCGGAACTCACCATAGCAACAAAAAACTTCTCAGCAGATCTAATCGTCGGCAATGGAAGCTTCGGTTTCGTTTACCGCGCAGAGCTATCAAACGGCGTCGTAGTAGCAGTGAAGAAACTTGATCCAGACGCTATACAAGGGTTTCGTGAGTTCAGCGCTGAAATGGAAACGTTAGGTCAGTTAAGTCACCCTAACATAGTTCGGATTCTTGGATATTGCATCTCTGGTCAAGAACGAGTCTTGATCTATGAGTTCTTAGAGAAACGAAGTCTTGACTATTGGCTACATGAGACTGATGATCATGACAATGATGATGATGATGAGAATGGTTCGTTGACTTGGTCAAGGCGCGTGAGTATCACGCACGGCGTGGCTAAGGGGTTAGCTTATCTTCATGGACTTCCGAAGCCAATTATACATAGAGATATTAAATCGAGTAACGTGTTGTTAGACTCGGACTTTGTAGCTCATATAGCGGATTTTGGACTGGCGCGTAGTATCGACGCGTCAATGTCGCACGTATCGACTCAAGTGGCGGGGACTATGGGGTATATGCCACCGGAGTATTGGGGAGGGTATACAGCGGCGACGGTGAAGGCGGATGTGTATAGTTTTGGTGTTTTGATGTTGGAGATGGCGACGCGGAGGCGGCCGAATTGGCCGGTGGTTGTGGATGAGAAGGAGGTTGGGTTGGCTCAATGGGCGGTGATGATGGTAGGGCAAAATCGGTATTATGAAATGGTTGATTTTGAAGGTGTTGGTAGTGAGAAAGGAGTGGAAGAGTATTTTAGGATTGCTTGTCTTTGTATTAAAGAGTCGACTAGAGAACGGCCTATTATGAAGCAAGTGGTGGAGTTGTTGGAACAATTATGCCGACTCATAGATATTAGTTGATATGTAGATGTAATTATGTTTAGTCTCTTTTATTGCAAAAGTGAAGTTTAGGCAATATAATAATTGGAAAAGTAGTATGGAAAATTTATAATTTACAAAACCACATTGGGATGTAATGTAAAATTAAACCAAAAGCCTTCTTTACAAAAATTTCCAACGTTTTAGAATTCTTTTTTGAATAAATGACAAAAGAGAAATAAGATTGTAGAAGAAATAAAGTGGAACTGCAGCTAGAGAACCGAACATATGAGTGTGTTGTCGTAGTGGCGTTTACCAAAGGTTCGGATGGAGATAACTACTTTGCATGTTTTTAATTGAGATAAAAACAAGAAATAATTGGCCAATTGGACAGTTTATAGTATATTATTTGGCGTATTGGCCACTTTATGTAGATATTATATTGGCCACGTAAATACAAAGTGCATGAGTTTGTCTTTCATGTGGACATTATATGCTGATTAATTAATATCACAAATTTCTCTATGTACTAAACACATTATAGCTGATGACTAAAAAAACACAAAATAGCTAACAGTTTCAGAATTGACATATTAATGTAGACACCGTAACTAATTTGAATTTTAGTCTATGATTCCGATTATCCTTCATAATATTTAATTAAATAGTTTCTAATTAATGTAATTTTTATTTCATAAAAACTAAGAGAATAGTTATTTTTGTTGGCCAACCAAGAGGAACTAAAGTACAGTAGAACATTTATAAATTAATACTCTATAAATTAATAACATCTCTAAATTAATAAATATCTTTTAGTTCTGAATTATGTCAATGCAATATTTAACAAGATAATATTTTAGTTCTGAATTATGTCAATGCAATGATAAAATAACAAGATAATATTTTTTGGAACTTCTATGTAATTATATGATCTCATCAATATAATAAATTAATAATTATATAAAACTATAAATATAACAAAGATAATTTAATAAAATATGACTCTAGTTATTTGTTTATTCATAAAAATTTGCATTTTGTGTAATTCATCAATAATTTTTTCATACAATATCAAAAAAATATGGTATTATCTTCTCAACTTACATCAATTTTTTTTTAAAAATTGCATATACGATAATTGTTTTCTAACTTGTAACTACCGCTAAAAATATTAAAGTATTATTTTCAATTTCTTACTTTAAATATGAATTGTATTTTGAAATTATGTAAATCTCTCTATAAATTAATAATTATTAATTCATCGACGAACTAATACTCTCTCTTAATTAATAAAATCTCCCGGTCCCAACATTATTAATTTATAGAGGTTTTACTGCTAGAAACATAAATAATTTTCTTTTCTGATCATATCATTATTTTTCTTCGACTTAAAGAAAACAAACAAAAAAAAGGTCCTAACATTACCAAACTTGAAAATGAAAACAAACTAAATTAATCACAAAATAACAATTTTAAACAAAAGAATATTTTTCAAATTATTTCACAAACTAACTAAACCAATATTCTCATTCTTTTGTCAAACTTTTATTTATAATAACAACAATTAAGATAAAAATTAAGTCTAAGATATTTATCTCTTGTGATCTTGTGACGATTTTCTAATTTTTTTTATTGTTGTTAGAACCAATAAAGTGATATTTATATCAATAAACTGTAAAAAATTTGTCCTTATTTGTTATCTTAAATTCAACCACAATATGCAATGCAAACGGGAAAAAAAATAAAAGAGTAACCTGGTTTGAATTTTAATAGACATTAATCACTAACGTCAAACAAACATGAACTCTTCAAGGCCAACTTCACATATCTTATATTTCGTAAGTGTACGGACTTATGTGCACACCTCATTAAGTGTACAGATCCATGTCTGTCCGAGACCCATCACTTTACATGGATCAAACCAAAAGTATATAACGTCACCTTAATGCACATGTGGTGTGCCACATTTCTATGTACACATGTGGAGTATTTCACATGTATGTATGTACCGATAAAAGTGTACAAACCATAAGTGTACAGAAGGATATGTACACCTCACAAGTGTATAGACTCTGTGTGTATATTTATGGCTTGCTAATAATTTACATATGTAAACCAATGAGTGTACACATGTAAGAGAACACCGTATTTACATATATACACCATCATTCCCCCTATGCACATTATGCTATGTATACAAGTGTACGAAACTTTCTGTACTTTTTTACTTTCGTAAACCTCATTAGTGTACGACATATTTTGTACAGAAAATGCAAAACATGTGGAAATTCACATGCTGTGCGAGACATGTGGAAATTCACAACGATACGCTATGTACACCTTCAAGTATACAACACGCTCTGTACACCATAAAGTATACGACAATCTTTGTATCTTTTTACTTTTGTAATCCCCATCAGTGTACGACACATTTTGTACACTTTTACACTCCGTACACTCTAAGTGTACAACACGCTCTGTACACTCTAAGTGTACGACACACTCTGTACACTTTTTCTTTTGGATTCAGTTAATTTCACATTTGATTTTCAAGCATTAAAGATAGCTATTGTGGTTTAGAAGTGGGTTAAACCCTTTTGAATAATTTTTTTTAATGAGCTAAACACATATGTGTTGACATTGTTGGATGAGGAGTTGATCCATATTTAAGAATTTGATTTCAGATTTTGGAGTTGATTTCAGATTTTGTTAAAACTGTCATAATTATTTTGTTATTCAAAATTCAAATTTTGAACATTGTTCATAATTTTATAACTTGTCAAACTATGATAATTTCAAGTTTCTAATAAACTAGTACTTAATTTCAGAACTAGACGACAATGAAGTTTCTCACTGCTTTAGTCTTAGGTGTTAGCATTGAAGTCTAAGATATTTATCTCTTGTAATCTTGTGACGATTCTCTATTTTTTTTTATTGTTGTTAGAACGAGTAAAGTGAGATTTATATCAATAAACTGTGGAAATTTTGTCCTTATTTGTTAGCTTAAATTCAA
Source organism: Cardamine resedifolia (assembly GCA_014578085.1). NCBI lineage: Eukaryota > Viridiplantae > Streptophyta > Magnoliopsida > Brassicales > Brassicaceae > Cardamine > Cardamine resedifolia. The sequence goes on along the minus strand of VBRH01000224.1, from coordinate 121,286 downwards.
TCACGATATGCAATACAAATGGCAAAAATAAAATAAAAGAGTAACATGGTTTGAATTTTAATAGACATTAATCATTAACGTCAAACAAACACGAACTAATCATAAAAATCCTTTAAGCTACATAAACTCAATAATCTTGAAACGAAAATTATAGTAAGATGCTTTGTTTCATCGAGAAAGAACAACCCAAAAGCAATGAATAGTCCCTGATTCAAGATTATACTCCATTATTTTCGAAGGTTGCAACCTTGGCAAATACACAATTCACTCCAATGTCAAGATGCAATTAAAGTTCAGAGTTGGAAGAACAACCCTATTAAAGCAGGAAAAAAACTCTTAATAATAAAAATCAAACTTGGAATTGGTTAGTTTCATTCTTGTGATGTAAATTACTAAAAGCTGCAAACTTGGAACAACAAGGACATGCTATGTACACTTTGTACCTTGTACTCTTCGGCAAATTCTTGAAATTTTAGATTCGCTAGACCAAAACATATTTAAGTTGACATTTTCAGCCGTTTCAATAGACTAATGATTTATAAAAAGCTTATGGACTTGAATGAAAAATAAAATCAATATAAAATACAATTTTTAGCAAATTTGGTTTTGTGAAAAGTACATTCGTTTAGCAAACATACGAATTTAAAAGTACATTCGTTTTAGACAACACAATCATCATCACTCAAGAAGGCTCAGCCCAGGTTTTACTTTTAGAGTAGATTTTACTAAAATTTGATGTGTTTTCTTATAAATCAAGAGGGATGGGTCCGAAGGTTGTTTCATATTTTTACCGTATTGGAAATGCTCTTATTATTCGATAAAGACGGTAAAGGGAAACTACATAGATTATCTGATAAATACATTGAAAGACGAATGATGTATGCTAGAGTGATCTCCTTTACATGTTGCCAAAACGAGATTCCGTATATAAATCATACACAGTTTTTATCCCTTTGAAGATAAATCATACTCATATTTTTTTTCATGACTTCTTCTTTCTGATTCAGGTAATTTCTCATTTGATACTTTTAGAGATAGCAATTGTGTTTTAGAGTGCTTTTATGAGATAAATCCATATATATTGATGATGCTTGTCTTAGTATTCTATCCAACTCAAAACTAAAATGTAAAATGTTTATATGGTCGTGCAAATATAAAATGTGTGTACGCTATGCCCTTTAGGTGCCAAATTTAGCTCCTGAATTTGTGTCTCCACTTGTACTAAGCATGTCTGAGCAAGAAACCTACATAACAGAGGCATTGTAAGCAACTAGTGAAGGGTATATAAACTCTTCGAGATGCTAAAAGACTGCCTAATTTAGATAACATTCATATATTTCCTTAAAACTATTTTCAATCCACAAGTAAAACCGTTAGAATCTTAGAAATTTTAGAGAAAAAATGGGTCATGATACGATGAAACAAAGATGAGATATTTTCCAAGGATATACAAAATTAGAGAGCTGAGTACTAATTAGAACTCAATTTCACAAAGAGCACGGTGAAGAAACAGACAATAGAACCATGAAACAGGAACAATTCGAACTTCTAGATTTCAGCTATACACACACAAAATCAATTGCCATATGATAAAACAAAAAAACAGAGACTTGATAAAGTAGCAATGCAGAAAAATCTGTTTCAATCCTTGAACATAACAACTCGAGGATTGATCAGCAACAATAAGACACCAATAAAAGTTTTTGGATCAGATCTAATGACTTATTCAGAGTGTCAAACCCCTAGAAAGTATCAATTAATATATAAAAACAAAAATTGAGATAAGAGAAGCAAAATTTGACAAACCAATTGAGGAGGACAAAGCGAGTAGAGGCGATGATAATGAGAAAGCCAACATGGACAAGCAACATTGATTGGCCATTAGTGAAAGCATGAAAGCTAAACAGAGACCCAGCCGAAGAACGCGAATCTCAGTGTGTTTCATGTCTGAGATAATTTCATATCTCAGCCATAAAACATCATCATCCACAGTACCCTAGTTCTTCGTTTCCTCCTCCAAACTACTTCGATTAGAGAATTCACTTCGATTCCTCGTACCCAAGATTTGAAAAAGTTAATTCTCTAATCGAAGAAAAAAACTAACCCCGAATTTGCGAGTTGGAATCACGAATCTTTCATTCTCAACAAGAAAAACCAGAGAGAAAAAGAGCTTACCAAGAGAATTTGACTATCAATTTGACAACAACAAAAAGATAGAAGAAAGATGAAAAAGACGAGAGATGCTGAGACGTAGAGATGCAAAAAATGGCAGGAAGCATGACTTTTTGAGAGGGCATTTTAGTCATTTTTATTTTCCCTATTACACATGTAAATCTATTAGTATAACAGTAAAAACTGTCTATCTTGCAAATTAGGTTGCAAATTAGGAAGAGTACAATGTCTTAGTTCAATATTATGTTTGAAAAACTGTCCAGCAAATAAACCCAATATAAATGTGCCCCATCACAAGAAGAAATAAGACTTTAATTATATTTTTTGATTTTTTGGTGGGGCCTACATCTTTTTTGTTTTCTTTTTTTTTCTTTAATTTTTTTTTTCTTTTCCCCAAAATATCTGTAACTTAAATTCAATATATTTTTTTCATTAAAAATTATATTGTTAAATTTTATCATTAAATTTTTTTCTTAAGGAATCTAAAAAATCCAATTTTGATTTTTTTTTTTCAGATTTGAATCACCATCTTGTACACCGGTACACGTGTAATGATAGGGTACCAAATGATGTATGAGGTTTGGTATCATGATAATGTTCTGCACACTAGTGTACAAAATACTGTACACGATGTGTATATGTATACCATAGTTTATACCTCTTATATATACCATCGTGTACATTATTTTATATTGCACTTGAATGAGACATGACAAAATGAAGCAATATAGATGTATATGTGATTGAATGTACATGTTAATTCGGTTGTACAACAAAATGGTGGTTATAATAGTGTACAGAAACATGATATTCTAGTGATTAACTAGAAATGACAAAAACGAACGTCTTATCCATTGTCTTCAATAATACAATGTACACAGACTCATCTTGTACATCAAATCGCTTCGTACACCGACCCTCCTCGTACACCAAAACCTCGTACACCAACTTTGTACACTTAGTCACCTCGTACATCAATTTTTTTCATACACCAACCTCGTATACATAAATGGGGTACAAGATGGTATACAAATTGCACAAGTTAGTTTATGATTACATGTTTATGATGTATACATTGTTTTGTGGTGTATATGTTTGTGGTGTACGTGATTGATAAGATGGTGTAAAAGATGATGTCTCGTACACCATCGTGTCGATCATTGAGTTAATATATCACAAAATAATGTGTTTTAAATACGTAAAATATAACAAAATTGAACTCATTAAATAAAAAAAAACCGAGTTAATTGGTGATATGGGTGGTTATTTTGAAAATAATAGAAGAATGGGGTAAGATATTGTTTACAATTAATGAGATATGTAGTTACTATTCTCCTCTAATATACTTCCTCTAATAGTTTATTAGAGTGCTTAACTCCAAAAGAAAAAATGTCCCTAGCTTTTTATCCATTGTCTTCAATAATATTTCGTACATCGACTCGTCTCGTATACCAAGTCGCATTGTACACCGAGTCGCTTCGTACACCAAATCGCCTCTAATAGCTTATTAGAGTGCTCAACTCGAAAAGACAAAAACAACCATAGTGTTTTATCCATTGTCTTCAATAATATTTCGTACACCGACTCGTTTCGTACACCAAGTCGCATCGTACACCGAGTCGCGTCGTACATCAAATCATATCTTACACCGACTCGTCTTGTACACCGGTTCATCTTGTACATCAAGTTTCATCGTACACTGACTCTCTTTGTACACCAAAATATGATACAAGATGACAAGACCTCGTACATCGATCTAGTATACCGAGTTGACTCATAGACGACGTCATCTCGTACACTGACTTTGCCTCATATGCGGTTATGCAAGTGTGTGGTGAACAAGATGGTGTTCAATTTATGTGTGGTGAGTAAGATGGTGCACAAGATGTTAACTATACAAAGAGTGGATTGGTTAATAGGGTACTACAAGATGTTAACTATACAAAGAGTGGATTGGTTAATAGGGTACTTACCTACTTCTCTAGTTATGTGAGTGAGTGTACTTGTTTGTTTGGATGTACAAGTTGTGGGTGTACAGAGATGTTTCGGATGCACATTATTTTGTGGTGTACATATTTGTGATTTACGTGTAGTAACTGATATGCCAATATTTTACGGTGTACAAATGAAAAAATATAAACAATGTATTATATGCAAAATGATTTACAAAGAGATTTGTAGGTGTACATAAAATATTGTTACAATGGTGTACAAAAGGAGATTTTTTAGTTGTACATCTATATAAAATGGATCTTGATAGATTCATAAAATTATTTAAAAAATTAAAATTTTGTTTTTAAAATTTTTTATAGCTTATTTGTATAATAATTAAGAGAAAGAATAATTGAAAGAAAATAAAATAAGAAAGAGAAGAAGTAAAAGAAAAAAACAAAAAAGAGAAGAAAGAGAAAAAAAAAATCTAGTTTAATGGGATCTTATGCAAATAAGAAGATTTATGAAGTGCTAGATAGGAAACGTAATAGTATCAAATAGTAAACACAACTCTTATTTCTAATTGTAAATAATGACTTTCCTTCGCACATAATTATTTTTTTACCCTTTTAACAAACTCACTTTTTTTATATATTAAAAAGTACACTTTAATATATGATATATACCATGTTATAAAAATCGAACGTCTACCCGTCTAGTGGCTCATCGGTAATCTTTTGCCGCGATTTTGCCTAATCGGAATAACTAATCGTTGGACTGATTTTTTTACCGATTAATTTCCGTCTAACCGATTTTTTGCCGATTAATCTCCCCCTAGCCATTTTTTTTTTAATTTTGTTATTTTTTTACACAATTTAATAAATTTTTGGCCCAATTACAAAAAAATCAGTAACCATTCATTAATATTTATTCTTTCTACGTCTAATTTCTAATTTTAAAACCTATTTGAAACTAAAATACAAAACGAGACTAAAATATTTATGATATTAAGAGCAAATCAACTTTATTATTAATTATATATTTGTATTTTACGTTCATAACTTTAAATTTTTATTAAAAAACACTAAAAAAACCTCAAAACTAATCTCCGATTAATCCCCGTTTACTCTTCGATTTTTTGTGCTAGGCGTTAAGTCCACCCCAAACGCCCAACTAGCACCTAACAAATTTTAAATCATGGGATATATATATATTGCTAGAAAAGGGGCTCAGGCTCAAAAATAATATTTAGAAAACTTTTTTTTTTTTTTGGTCAAAAATATTTAGAAACCTTTAAACCGACATAGTTGACCATATTAACAGAATCTACAGAGCTCCATACATCTTCATCTCTTCTTTTCACTTCAACTTCTAATTTTTTTTTTTTAGGTTAAAGTCAACTTCAACTTCTAATTCTTCCTATTGGATTTCCTCCACTTGAACAACAACAAAAAAAAAACCCAATCACCATCTAATTAAAACTACATAAAGCTTGTAAAAATAAACTTAGTGAAACAAAAGTATATAAGAGTCGATACTAGTAGGACACTTGTGTGCATGTAACATTTTGACAGACAAAACCATAACCAGTTTTGATCTTTTGTAGAATCAGAATGAAAATGTTCGACGCAGCAAAAAAGGGTACTTTGACGGCAATCTCGATAGATGGAGATAAGTTATGCCTTATGGATTCTCCAAGACGATACATTCAACACTTCAAAAACAAACGTACATGAATGCAGAAAACTAGATAGGGTGTGTGAAGTAACTGGCAACATTGCTAAGCCTAGATCATTCTGAGAACTACTACCAAAACCAAGCACGAGAAAGACTCACGATTCGACTGAGCATTTAGGAATCAATCACGCCTTTATGGTGTCAGCTCTAGGTTTCCATAGCCCTAGCCTGTATTTGTGGCTATATTTCAGTATGAGTTTCCTCTGCAAAACCAGAATTTAAAATTGTCAAAAAAAAAAATATCATGATCGCATAAAACAGAGAAATGAAGAATTGAGCCAACAAATCCAAACGTATGATGGTGTTCTCGTTCACCAAACCTATTACCATTTACATGAAAGAAAAGATATCTTAGTGAGTGACCCGAAATGTGAACAAGCCTACAATTTCATACTTTTTGGGTGATAAACAATGAGACTCCCTAGTAACAAGCAAAACTAAAATTCCAAGACCAGATGACCTATAGGTACATACATTTCAATCAATCTCTTTTGTTCCTGAAAAGTTAAAGAACTCCTCTTTTTTCTTCGTTTCTCCTTGATTAGTATAGTTATTACTTCACTTTACTACGTAATGGAACAAAAATTAATGTAGCAGATTGTTTCAAAGTATGAACAAAACAACCGAATGCCCCTTGATTTATTTGTGTAACTACACAGAAGAATATATTAGAGGCTTGATTACTGACATGTTTGCAAGGGATGCCAAACTTCTTGAGTCTAAGTGTACGAGTCACGAGCAGTTTCGGGAGATCACCTATCTCAGTTTCAAGTTTAGCAATGTGTGTCTCCACTCCTCCTCCAATCCCACTCAAGAACTCAGGAATTCCAACTTTCACTACAATATCACAAACATCAATCAATATAAATGCAAAATTTTCTCTATGATTGAGCCATTCAATTGAAAAATTAACACACACACTGACTATGGTCTAATGCAAATGCATCATTTTGCAAGTGGAAAATCTATGCACCGAAAAGAAACAACAACAAATCTATATATAATTAGCCTTACAAGCCTAAGCTCAGTGATAAATCTTCACAAGACTGAAACTTCCAAGAGCCCTGACTAAGGCACCAAATCAGCCAATACACGCAGATTTTGCATCAACATAGCTCCGAATCAAAATCAAACAAATATTGAAAACAGTTACCGGGATAAGGAGCGGATTTTGAATAGAATCTAGGGAGATTTATAGTCGAAGATAGTGTTTCTGTCCTTAGAACAGATCTCGCGCTCTGTATCAGTCGCATCAACGCCATTATCGGAGCTTTTACTCAACCCTCAGCTTCCTTCTACAATTCGTCTCGTCGAGATTTTGGGTTTTTTTTTTTTT
>VBRH01000224.1:77368-95414 GCA_014578085.1 Cardamine resedifolia | reverse complement strand
AAAAAAATTAGAGAAGAGAGAGAAGGATTCATCATCAAACTCACAAATCCATAATCGTACGGATCTCTTTCATTTCCTGATTCTTCTTCTTCTTCTCTCTAAAGATCTTCATCTTCTCTAAAGATCTTCATCTTCCTCGATCTGAGATTTTTAGATTTCCATCGGTACGTTTTAAGATCTCTTTTTTCAATTCTGGGTCTCTGTCTTGTTGGGAAGTACCTAAATTTGAGGTGGTTTAGCTTCAGATCTGTTTCTCTACACTCTGATTTATCATGAAAATTTCCCTCCATTTTGATTTTGGTGGTCTACACTTAGATCTTCGTACTATATAAATGTTAGGGTAGTTTGAAATTTCAACATTTTTGGCATATTTTTAATTTCTTTCCGTTTAAACTTTCCTTTTAGGGTTTTATTATTGTTGTTATCTCCTGCGATTTTTTGGTAATTAGTGCTTCAAAATGTCGTAAAAGCTTTTTTTTTTTTTTTGGACTTGTAGAAGTGTGTGCCAAAATAGTTTGTGAATTTGAAATTTTTAATTTTAAAGTCAGATTTTGTATTTGATTAACTTGTAAGCTTGAAAGAAGCTATTTTTTTCTCCATTGACATTGAAATATGTAAAATAAATTGCTTCTATTGTTGCAGGCTCAAGAGCTTGAAGAGTAAGTTTCAAAGAAGGAAACTAATTTGTAAGCCTGAAAATGGCATCAGTGGGGATAGCTCCTATTCCCGGTGGGGCAAGAGAATCTACTGCACACGCTACTGCTGTTGATAAATTGCCTGAAGAAATGAATGACATGAAAATTCGTGACGATAAAGTAAGGTTTCGAATGCCTTGTATTTTAAGGTTTTGCTCATAAGTTTTGGTATGTTTTCATAGAAAACTAAAAATGGATTTTTGATTGCTAGGAAATGGAAGCAACAGTGGTAGATGGAAATGGAACAGAGACTGGTCACATTATAGTGACTACTATTGGTGGAAGAAACGGCCAACCAAAACAGGTTCTTGCTTCTTCTTTATCTCTTTAGTTTGTTGATTCTTTAGATTTGATATGTTTGATTATAATTTCATCAAACGTGAATGCAGACGATTAGCTACATGGCTGAACGTGTTGTTGGACATGGATCTTTTGGCGTTGTGTTCCAAGTGAGTTTTTTTCTTTTATCTCCATGATAATTTATCTATCGATTGACTGAGTTGGTTTTGATACCTTGTTTTTTCTTGTATGATTTAGGCCAAATGTCTCGAGACAGGAGAAACTGTTGCGATAAAGAAAGTTTTACAAGATAGGAGGTACAAGAACCGTGAGCTTCAAACCATGAGGCTACTTGATCATCCAAATGTTGTGTCTTTGAAACACTGCTTCTTCTCAACCACCGAAAAAGACGAACTTTACCTTAATCTTGTTCTTGAATACGTCCCTGAAACTGTTCATCGTGTTATCAAACACTACAACAAACTGAACCAGAGAATGCCTCTCATATATGTCAAACTTTACACGTATCAGGTATCCATTATTGCATTTTATTATATCTTAAGAGTTTTGTTTTTTTAAATCTTTTGATGGATCACTTATGGGTTTCTTATATGTTTGGCAGATTTTTAGGGCCTTATCTTACATTCACCGATGTATTGGTGTTTGTCATCGCGACATAAAACCTCAAAACTTGTTGGTATAAAAAAGCAAAATTAACCAGAACTCAGAGTATATACCTGATATTTACTTTTCCTGAATGTTTAATGATACTTTTTCCTTCTTAATGAAACAGGTAAATCCGCACACTCATCAAGTTAAACTATGTGATTTTGGAAGTGCAAAAGTATTGGTGCGTTCGATCAATCTCTTCTGGATTTTTCTTGGAAAATGTTAGATTCAATCTTGTTGATCATTGTAACTCCTGAAATCAGGTAAAAGGAGAACCAAACATCTCCTACATCTGCTCGAGGTATTATAGAGCACCTGAACTTATTTTTGGAGCAACCGAGTATACAACAGCCATTGATGTCTGGTCTGCGGGATGTGTTCTTGCTGAACTCTTGCTTGGACAGGTAATGCATGAAAATCTCAATCAAACATTTCTGTTCTACTCAAATTGAAACTTTGTGATTGACAAAATATATCCTCTGCTAATGGCAGCCCTTGTTCCCCGGTGAGAGTGGTGTTGATCAACTTGTAGAGATTATCAAGGTATTTGTTCACTTTAATAACATTTTTGTGTGTTCATACATCATTTGATGTAGTGTTTTTGTTTTTGCCTTGCATAGGTCTTGGGAACACCTACTAGGGAAGAAATCAAGTGCATGAACCCTAACTACACAGAATTCAAATTCCCTCAGATTAAAGCTCATCCATGGCACAAGGTATAAATAATAATCAAACACTATAGATCAGACCAACATGTTCAATGTCTTCTTCAGTAGCAGTTAAAGTCGATGTGACAATGAAAACAAAAAAAAAGGTAGTCAATGTGACATTATCTTCTCATCATATATCCACAGATTTTCCACAAACGCATGCCTCCAGAAGCTGTTGATTTGGTTTCAAGACTTCTTCAATACTCTCCCAATCTACGATCTGCCGCTGTAAGTATTACATACAAGTCAACATTCTTCTCTGAGAATCTGTGTTCAAAGGTCCTTTCATTGTCTAACATCCATTTACTTGAATTGTAAACCTGGTCACAGCTCGACACATTGGTCCACCCATTCTTTGATGAGCTAAGAGATCAAAACGCACGTCTACCTAATGGACGTATCCTTCCACCGCTTTTCAACTTCAAGCCTCACGGTACTACAACATCTTCCCTTCTCTAAGCTCCTAATCTACCTGTGAAATTATCATTGGAAGAGTTGACCCTTGAATGATTTCAATCATGGACTAAAAATTGTTCCTTGTGATTGTTGTGAAACAGAGCTGAAAGGTGTGCCAGTGGAGATGGTAGCTAAGTTAGTACCTGAGCATGCGAGGAAGCAGTGTCCTTGGCTCGGTTTGTGATTTCCTTAAAAACCCTAAAATGTAGTACGACAACACCAGCACTTCTCTATAATTTACCTCTCTTTCTCTCTATGTATGAATATGTGACAATCTGATAATATGTACACCCTTTGTTGTTGTATGAGTAGAAAACAAAAAGAGTTATTACTATATGGTTGGCTTATATATTAATGTAAAAGCCTATCAAGAATTTGCTACTTCTGCTTCTTCCTCTGAAACATTAAACGAAACAAACCCTAACAAGGCTTCTTATAATCAATCCGTATAGCAAAATTCGCAGTTTTTCCAAGTAAACCTCACGCGCCAGTTGATGCGCGTGTACGTAAGTCAGTTTCTAGACTTGTTGAAAAACCAAAACTTTTTGATGTTTTTTTTATATTACTCGTCGTCGTCGTCAGAAAGATGCCGTCAGGGAAATATTACTGCGATTATTGCGACAAGGAGTTTCAGGATACGCAAGTGGCTAGAAAACGTCATCTTCAAAGCAAACCTCATATTCGAGCTAAAGCCCTTTGGTATAGCTCTCCTTCAGGTCTTTCTCTACTCTTTTTCTTTCTCTCTGGTTTGCTTCCGACTCTTTTACTGAACAATTTTTAACATTTTAAGATCAAATTTGTTAGATCTTAATCAACAAGTCTACAATTTTGTACCGAGAGGTCTCTGCAATCGTTTCGTTACCTCGGTATGTGTTTATATTTTACTCTGTTCATCTTCCTAACAATCTCTGGATGTGTAAAGTCTTCTTCTTTCGTTTATTTTCTGGTTGAATCACAACTTTTTGTTAATAGGTTTTGTATTAATTTTGATTCTGGCAAAATTGTTCATTGCATACATATATATACATCATCTTCATGTTTTTTATTTTGTAGAATTTTTGCCCATTTGGAGATTCTTGCAGATTCTTACACCCTACCAACATTCCAGGAACCACAGGTATGATTATGGTCTCAAATCATAACTTAAATCGAGCTTTTGATTAGTGATTATGGTCTCTTCTTGACTTGTTAATGCTCTCAAGAATTCTCGATTTACACGCAATTATAGATTCAGTCTTTGTGTTGCTTTTGAATTCAAATGCAGGATTCACACAACCACCTCATGTTGAGATGCTTAACCAACACATGAGAGGAAGTAGTTTTTTAAATAGTATGGTTTCTCTCGTTTTTGTCCATTCAATTTCTCTCAATCTTTTTAAGCATAATAACTAGTTATAGAAGAAATCTGATGTTGGAAGTTCCAATTTGTTCAAAATACAGGTGATTATGTTAGTGGGAGATCAGGAAGAGGTTGGTTCCATCTTCCTCCATCTCTGAAACCGCCTCCTGAGCAAGGCTATCCTCAGCTTCCCTCCATAGACTGGGGATAGAATTATCTCTGCTGCATCATAATGCTCATTCATCATTCTATGTAAAACCAAAACCAATCTCTGTCCCGTTGTGTCTTCTGACATTCGACCACAAGCTTGTCTCATTTCAGACTCGAGGTTGGAAGAATATCTACTGTTGTGTCATCTTGTTTACTACTAAGGAGAAAGTATTTTAGACACACTGCAATCAAACATTTTGCGCGAATTCTAATAAGAATAGTCTTTTGTATTTCATTTGCTTGTCCACATCTATCGCGTGAGCATCTTAGCCTTTACAAGACAGAAAACCGCGTCTGAAATATCGCTTGTGGACTCTATACATATCGCTATGATCCGCTTCAGGGCCAAGATCAGAACAAATCGATCAAACTATCAAAATATTTGACAAAATTGGAGCTATTAGCTCTTGAAAGCGCTTACAATTAACTATCCTTGTGAGCACAAACTCCAACTTATACTGAGAGTAAGTAAACTCGGCGATGCCTATGAGAACAAGATAGATATGAGTGCGGAGAAACAGAAATGAGAATCAAAGTGTTTGCAATTTTTTTTCAAAAAGCTAGTGCCCGTTGAACATATCCACTATAGCGGCATATTTATCAGATTTATCTTCTCATACTACAGAATTTCTCGAGACCTTTTATTTTATCTTTTGTTAATAACTCGTCAAAAAATTTCGTTTTTTTAATATTATATTTTGTCAAAGAAAAAATGTTACTATTCAGTTTGTTTTGGTTATTGGAGTTTGGATAGACAGCAATCATTATTTTCTTTTGTTACTCATCTGTTTTATTTTATTTGTTGTTTAAAGTTGGCATATCAAATTTTTTTTGCATCTTGGGTATATTATTGATGAAATGTATTATGTAAGCAGAATACAAACATAATCGATTCTAGCAAACAAAAAGTAAAGTTGACAAAACAATTTTCTTCAGAAATTAAAACCCTAAAGTGATGGAGACAAAACCCTAATGAAAGAGAGACAACAAGTGCGACTTAATTCTAATGATAAGTAATTCCAAAAGAAAGAAAAAAACTCCAAACACTAAACTGAATAATTGAACGAGAGAGACATCCATCAAGCTTCCCAGAAAACTTTTGGATGTCGGAGAGGACCAATGAGACCGACACTGCCACGAAACCGCAATCAAACCAGTAAGCGACACCGTAATCAAACCGGCTAACAACACCAACATGAATGAAAAGCAGGAACAAACTATACCCAAGATCAAAAGCAAAGCTATCACGGCACACTAACCATCCGATGAGTCGAAAACAGATTAGGGATAAGGGTATATAAGCCATATAAGACCAAAAGTTTTTTCATGCGGACCTTCGTCGACCCAACTTTAGCTACCTACAGACATAAAACTAGTAACCTCCTCACAAGAGAAGATCTGAAGGACGAATCCACCGCAATGCCTAAAACCAAACACCAAAACCCAAAAGTACTTCGGAGAAAGGCTAGTAGATGACTTCGTAACGAAATACCATCCGAATGGCACACCAAAAAGGAACCTAATCCAAATCGTACCAATAACCAAGCAAGAGGGCCCAACAGAGAAAAAGAGCAAATGAACAAATTCACAACCCTAAGGCAGAGGAGAGAGGATTTGTGCTAACAACGAAAATCACCAAAACCTCAAAAGAGTCAATTCAACGAAACAGTCTCACTAATCCTAAGATTTTGGCAAATCGATTAACAAACCATTTAATATCTTGTTTTTCTAATTTAAAATATTATTTTTATCTAATTAAAAATTATTTCACCAATAAGAAAACTAACAAGAGAATATAAATAGTTAGAACAAATAACAAATAATTAATTTTGCATTGAAAATTGGGTGGAAAAAAAATGAAACAAAAAAATATTTAAAAAAACAAGTAAATTAAAATAGAGGGAGTACTAAATCGACGAAACTAAAAAATATAATAATGGAAGAATATGTTTGGGTTTTTAATTAAATTTGTAAACATACAAGAGGAAGTGTTTTATTTTCTCTAATCTTCACAGATTCCATTGGTTAGTTAGGATAAACTTAAGACATTATTCAAAGCTATGCCACGTCGAGCTGAGTTTTACGGGACCCACTTTTTGGTAGGGTGGGTCAAAGGTTTAGACTAGAGTAACGAAGATGCACCTGAGATTGAGAATCGTTTCAATCAACCAACGACCAAAATAATTATTCTCATCAGTTTTGAAATCGAAATTAAATACCTTTAAATGTTTTGAAAAAGTCAACGGTTAAATTTATATTCCTATAATTATAAAACGTTTTACATCTTTTTTTTTGACAAAAAAAAACATATTTCCTGATTAAAATGTTTTCCAAATGAATTTTACACCTTCAGATCAACAATGCACATTTAGAAGTCTTGACTTTTGACTGAGCCAAAAAAAGGCTTTTCAATTTTTAAGACGCTCCAGATTTGGAACGAGGTTTAACCAAATAATTTCATTCAAATTATTATTATACACGTAACAAATTAGGGACTTTTAAGATCGTGTGACATGACATATTGACATCCATCCACGAACCAAACAACACTGACAAGTGCCGTAATTACTTTATTACCTGACCTGCTAACGTTTTTAGGAGACATGTAAAAGGGAGATTTTGAACAGGCGATTCGAGCTAAAGGATATAGAAGAAAGCTTAGTCTTCTCATACATCATTACTGTATAAGAAGTTTATGATTCAGGTAAAGAGAAAGAGAGTGACTACTTCAATTTTGTCCATTCGCATGAAGCTTCATGGTACCTAAACCATGATAACTTTCAGGCTGATTCATTCGCCGAAAAAAGCTTGAAGCCCTGGTCAAATATAGTAAAGCAGATAAGCGATATGATAATGAAAAACATTAGTATAACAATGTTTCTAGTAACATTTCCACTTTTGCCTCACAAATGCTTACTAAGATGAAAACAAATGCTCAATGTACCCCAACAATATGGATGCTCTCTCACTTTTCTAATTACACCGCGACTAAGTTGATGATAAAGACGACGAGATGATTATTCAAAATGGACAATGTGTGACATGATCATAATCATTGAGAAACTAGAAGAATCAGTTTTATTTGGCAGTAAACGACTATTTAACGATCAAAATAGGGTAACAGTGACTGAAACCTAGCCGGAAAGCGAAACTTGGGAGTAGATAATGTACCTTATTCAACCAGATAGAGACGTGCATTTGAACCCATCTCTCACAAGTTCTTTTATTGCGTCCCTCAGCCTATGATAATCCTCAGGTTTGTTATAAACTTGAAACGAAATACGCACATATCCAGTAATCGGATCAATCTCTCCGTCCCCAGGTGGCCTAAAATAGATCGGGATTTCAATGCTGAACCTTTCTCTCAAAAGTGTTCTTAGCTTCAAAACATCCGAATCACTCGCCACTCCTAAACACACCGGCAACCCAACCATGATCATACTCGCACACATCTCAGGCGGACAACCGAGCTGAGTCCCCCAAGACTTAACCAGCATTTCACCCATCTCAACAACAGACTCATGATTCCTCTTCTTTATACCATCAATCCCGCCTTCAAACCGATTCACAAACTCCAAAATCGAAGGAACAACCAACTGAGCACTATAATCTCTCGTTCCAACCCAAGAACTCTCAATAGCCAAACCATTCCCATACTCATTCGAAACAACGGGATGATGCAAATCAGTAGCAACACCGTTACTCGATTTCCTACAATACAAGAAAGCAACGGAAGGCGGCGCGAAAAACCACTTGTGAAGATTACTTGTATAGAAATCAGCACCAATCTCCTTCATATCAACATCAACACAACCAATCCCATGAGCAGCATCAACAAACACTTGGTCAACACCTTCTAATCTACAAATCTTCACAAGCTCTTTGATTGGAATCACAACACTTGGCATTGAAGTCACATGATCAATCAAAGCTAACCTAACTCTTCTACCATTAGCTTTACCAGATTCTAAACCGTTTCTAAACCGGCTTATAATTTCATCCGCTGAGATAACCGGAAAAGGTAATTGTACCTCGATGACGTGTCCACCGGAGCGTGTAACGTACGCTTCAACGGATTTTTTAACGGAGCCGTAAGCGTAGTGAAGCATAACCACCGCGTCGCCTTTCTCGAATCGTCCTTCGCGGAAAGCCCAAGCGGTTTGTTGAAGAACGATAGCTGCAGCTGTGGTTGCGTTATCGACGATTGAGACTTCATCTTCGTGTTCGGCGTTGATAAGACGTTTGATTACGGATCTAGATTCGGAGATTTTGGGTTTGAGTTCGTCGAAATAGAATCGATCTGGCTGACGGAGGAATTGGAGCTGCCAATTTCGTTGAAGAGCGAGGATTGAAGACGGACAACAACCGAAGCTTCCGTTGTTGATTCTCGCGAAAGCTGGATCGTGATGCGAAAACTCTGATTCGATCTCGGAAGCAGAGATGAAATTCGTAGCATAGATTTTGGGACGTTTGACGAAATCGGAAACTGATGATTCGACGCCGTTAGAGGAGGAGGAAGAGGAGTAGCGTTTAGAGTGACGGTGGTGATATGAAGCTGTAGCCTCTTCAGGCGGAGACAGAGACGCCATTGATAGAGCTTTGGAAGTAATCAAATTGAAATTCGAAAGAGGAGAGAAATAAATGAGAATGAGGAAATGTCTGCTTTCATTGTTTGATTTTAATTATTAAAAAAGAGGATAAAGACAAGTGGTGAAAGTGCGGTGCCACGACGACTTAGGAAACTGTGATAATAAAGCTTCTTTTTTTTTTTTTCTATGTTGTCACGTGACTTACGCGTGATATAGGAAGGTCACCTACCAAAGCATTTTTTTCACTCACGTGTTAAATGATCTTGTTGTACTACTGATGCAGATGACACACTTTAACGGTTCTTATAACATATAAAACACATAAAAAGGCAATGTTTGTGTTGCACGGAAATGTAAAGATTTTTTCAGGCCATGTTCTGTTTTTTAACTCTGAAAGGAACCATAAAATAAAATTACATAAAAGGTACAATACTCTCGATTGTTGTGATGTAAGCTTTAATCTTCGTCGCTATCGTTGCCAAAAACCGATGCGATTGCTATTTTCGGCTTCTTGATGCTGCTCGTCGTGGGTTGGCTCTACAAAAGATGAAACAGATAACAAGTTTCAGTGATCAGATGTTGAAGAAGGCTAGCCTGGCTATTAGGTCGGTCTGGTACTAGGCTCGGCCCGTGAATTAACAATGTGACTTAGGTAGTAGTGATTTTTCATACCTTTGATATACTGCCACTTTTTGAAGAAAAGCCAAACTTCAATGTTTTTCGCTGATCTTGGACAGCTAGTGGTGCAACCGTGGTCTTAGCCGGCGTAGAAACGGGGACATTCTCTGGGTCTTCTTGCTGGTTCTGTTGCATCTGCTGTTGTTTACGAGCATCAGCCCTAAGAAGTCAAAAAAGTAAACTGGTTTACACAATTCTTTCAAAACATGTAAAAGGAACAGAAACTAAAAACGTACATTTTAGTCATCTCCCTTTCTTGACGCTGCTGCTCTCGCTTCTTCCTATCATCGCGGCTGCTTGTAATATGCATTTCTTTCATTTCTTTGAATCGCTGCATAATATCATTACTTTGACGTTTAGGCTTGGGAAAAAAACTATAAAACAAGGATAAGGGATTTGAGTTTTGTTTACCTTCTTGTGGTTGTGATCATATGAGCTCAAGTGACCTTCAAACTCCATTACCGTTCTATACTGTTTGCTGCAGAGTTCACAATAGAAGACTTTACGGATTTCTTTTACATCGCTCTGGATCTTCTGCTCACGTTCTGCTAGGACCTGGATTGTCATAATGGGCACGAAGCGGGCAGTAGAAAGCCACCAACCAGGTAATAAAAGACTGCAGTTTTTTTTTTTTACTTTTCTCATTACGATATTACCAATCCCGTCAAAAGACACTGATAAACGCTACACACTGCTTTCTGTTCTTTTAGGTATCGAATTTTCAGAAAGTTAAAGGCATCATTTCCAAATATGTTTTGAGCGCATACCTCCCGTTTCTTTGCGATTTCCTCAGTCTCTTCAATCTCGATATCAAGTTTCCTCCGCTGGATATTTTCCTCAGCAGTGAAATAATCGTCTTCTTCTTGTTTCCCTAAACCAAGTCTTCGATCCCTGATACCAGACTTTATAGGCTCCGTGATACCTTAGTATCAAAAACACAAAAACTGATCAAAAGATGGAAACAACTCTAAATCAACCAGTTAGTGAAAATTCTGGTTACACACACCTTGCTCTTGCTTTCCAAGGCCTTTTCCTTTCCAACCCATTTTCTGAAGAAGACGAAACCCGACATTTGACGATGATATCTTTGTATCTAATGATGCTTGCTCCACATCCTCCAAATCAACATTTTCAACTACCCTATGTGTAATTGGCAATCTAAACTCATCTGCTAACTCCTCAATAAAAGACTCTTGATTCATCTATACAATTTCAAGCAACGATCCAATTGATAAAGCAAAGACTAAAAACACATAATAACTTTAATTAAAAACCAGTAATGGAGATTGTGAAAATTGACCTGATCCTTTTCATAAATACGTTTCTCTCTACTACTTGCTTCCGTCTTGCTTTCACGCCGCCTAATATCCATTCCTCTATATCAACCTAAAACCCATTGTACAATCACCGAAATTAGGGTTTCTGCATCATAGCGATTCAAATCGATTCCGACTAATAATCTATGTCAAGCTTCTACAAGACCTACAATTAGGGTTTCTCCAATCTCTTTGCTTTGAGATCAACACAAAGCTTGGCGGCGAAAGCACTATTTGATCGAAATTGAAGAAGCTTACCTGAGTGTTTTAAGAGAGAGGGAACGCCGGCGGAGAGGGAGAAAGAACAACAATCGACGATGAAGTTTTTTTCTTTTTTCTTTTTTCTTTTTACTAGGCCCAGAGCTTTAAAGATTGGGCCTAAAAAATAAAATATTTTGGGGAAAAAAATTGAAGAACAAATTAAAATTTTTAAATTATGTCATTAGGATAATACTTAAATGCTTCAAATGAATGCGACAAATAAGACGGACAAAACTATTTGTAAATTAAAAAATGTTTATATCATTCATAAGTTATAGTTTATAATAGTGCAGACGAAAAATAAATAAATAAAATCTGTTTTGGACCAATTGCGGTCCGTATTTACATATAAATGAACTAAAACCACAGCGAATCGTAGTCCATCCCAAAAAGTGGATGGTTCAGTCCGCCAAAATTTTGTCTGTCCCATTCATCGTATCCATAAGTCTTAAATTTTTTTTTATTAAATAATTAATTAGAAAGATAAATGACAATTAAAAATTAACTGATGAAAAAGTAAAAAATAAAAGGAAATTATTCTGGCACAAGTTGGGGAATTTTGTTTCGTCAAAATTGTATCTTTTCTTCTGATATTTATTAAAAATAAATTAAAAGGGTGAAATTTACATTTGTTCATATGATTGGTCACGACAAAAAGATGAGTGACTTTTGTAATGGCTCATATTGGGTGTTAGAGAGCTTAGTGGATGGATAACTTTTACTTTGAAATATATACTATCTTTGGAGTATGCTTTATTTGAAATACTGTTACTAAAACCTATATATATATATATAATTAGGATAAATTTTTAAATATAACATATATATAAAAATATGTTATATTTAAAATTTTATCCTAATTATATATATTTTTTAAAAATATGGTCGGATGTCTCGTATGAATCTAATTAATTTCAAATTACCAAGTCATTTTTTAGAATTGTTGAATTTATCCGTCGCTTTGAATTTTTAGCCTTTAATTTTCAAAAACTACAATGATAGTAGGGTGAGCTTTTTTTATGTTTGATAATGTGGTCCATTTCCAATATAAAATGACTTCATTATATATTAAAAATGTGCTATTACGTCAACTTTTTCATCTGTAAGTATATTAACCCCAAAACGAGCGTATTGTGTGTGTGTGTGTGTTTTTATTTCTTTTTTCATAACACTTCACCTAGTTCCAAATGGTTATGGTTGTAATCGAGACGATGTTTATAATTATGTTTCTTTTTTTCCACAAAATCAGCCAAAAGTGAAAACCAATCAAGATTAACTCATTCAAATCCGAAAAGAATCAAAAAATTTATTTCTTTTATATTCCCTGTCAAATTCCATAACGAACTTTATTTGGTGGTGGTGGATTAATTATAGCTAAAAATGCAGTTTATAGGTGAAAAGATTAGTAGAGAAGATTAGGATATTTGTATGAAAAAAGTCTACTAGATTATTAATTTAAATACTAATTGTTAAATTGTTATTGTGTAGCTTGAAGCTGTTGAATATATTCCACAGAGAATGAAAACGAAAGAAGAAGCGCTCTTTGTCATATAGAAAAAACATTTGAGTGTTTTATTCTTTGACAGATTCCTTTACATTTGTCTTTTTGACTGTTTCCTCTTCTAGCTTCCTTGATTTTATACTTAGTTAATATTATTGGACATACCCTCCGAGGGTTTTTGACATATGACTGTATTGAAACTATTGTTATATGTACGTAGTCTTCTAGTTAATGTAATTAATAGTCCTATTTTTTTCAATAATACGAATTTTATTAAAACAATTTAGAAGCCCAAAAGAGGGGTGAAGTTCTTACATAAGTAAAATCAGTAGAGTTTAAATTGCATAAATTATGAAAAGGCTTCTCATTGGAGTTGTGGCCTGATGTCGTCTCCAGGCTTTGGGTTTTGTCTTCATCTATCTGTTTACAGAAGTTTTTTCTTATGCCTCTAAGTGAGTTTCCAACTTCGGTTCCTTGTGTTTGGGGTCTGCAGTTTGGTTTGTGGTTCTTTTGGTTTTGTTTCACTCTTAGTCTTGGTGGTGGATTTATTTCTTTGGTTGTGTCTCTGTTCTCTTGCCTCTTGTGCAGTAAAAATCTTTGATAAAAATCTAACATGTTTACCAGATATAATGATATATGTTCGAAATGCCCATTTATATTAAAATGTGAAACATATTACAATCAGGAAAAAATGATTTAAATTTAGAATTTGCATGTGATTAGATTAACTATCCTAAGGTGTACTATATCAATCAGCTACAAAATTGACAGGTTAACATAAATATACAAATAAGGGTTTCTACGTACAAAGCCAAAAGAAAATCGTGACACTAACCATATTTAGGGGTTTACATTGACTAAAATTTTGGCAGATTCCAAATATGGTAGAGTTTGGCACTTCGTTGAAATTTGAGAGAGCAATATCCAGAAGCATAATTAGGAGAAGAAACTAAGAACCAACAAAGAAACAGTAAATGTTTGGACTTTTATTACAATAAAACTATATTTTTTATATAGCGAAACATACAATAATACACACTTTTTGTTTGATTCGATCACTCTTAATAAAAAATGTTTGAAGAAAGTTCAAAAGAAAATATAGTATTAAATAAGAAACAGAGAACTTGGATGCCTTTGCGGAGGAATTAAGGAAAATAAAATAAAATGGACAAGACCAAAGACCCTTAAAGTTAACACTGACCCATTTGAGATTATTGGGCTTGTCTGATAAAATCTCAACCACCGTCCGATTGTAATACCAGATTCCACGTTTCTTAATCTTCATCTTCCCTTTCAGATTCTCGAATAATATCTCAATGACTATGATTTTCTTTACGCTGGGTTATATATAATGTATGATTTAAATATAAACGTGGAAAAATAATTATACATATATAGTTCGTTATCTGATGGATCAGCTAGACCATTTAATTATACAAAAACAGTTTGTTAATATAGCTGAATTAGTTTATGGTATCGGAGGGTTAACATGTAGCTAACACTGCCTAGTCAGTTACACATGTAGCTAAAAAAAGAAGAAAGGATTATGCATGTAGAAGACTACTAAATGAGAAATTACATGCCACACGAATATCTGTTATGAAAAAAAAAATTAAGGTCGCCAAATAGATGGTGGTTAATTAAGTTGTTTTTGAAAATTCTTAAAATCACTAATTCAATTATCTAGAAGGGTGATTTATGTTTTAAATGTGGTACTAATCAATTTTAGAACATTTTGAGTTTTAGGGAATGTACTCAATTAAATATTTAGGGTTATTTGAGTTTCAAAAGATTTTATAATAATTTTTATGGTGTTAGATTTTAAATATTTTAAATATGAAATTCTATGTCTAAGAATATTTTCGTCCTATTGTTCACCGATCTAGTTTTGTCGAGTGGACGACTATATATTCTGTTAAATATAAAAATAGATTTATGGTATAAAACCTAACTATAAAAAAATAAAGAATAGGTCCAAATAATTGGAAGCGAGATATATAAAGTCAATTACAAGTAGGCGACACATTAAAATATACGTGGGACAACGTAACGAAACAACACTAAATCAAACTTTATTTCGGTTTTGCAACTTCTAAAAAGGACCAACCAAGATTCGAACCAAACCGGACCCAAAAATAAACCCCGTAAAATGCTGTTTTGGCTCAGTCACCCTATAAATAGATCCCCAAAACCCATCTCTCCACATAAACACAAACACATCAAACTAACGCAACCACTAAAAGTTACCACGTTTTTTCTTCAATCTTAAGTGGTATTCTTGTTCTGTCTCTCATGGGAGGTAATAACAGAAAGAAGTTCTCGCTCTTCAGCTTCTTTAAAGCACGAAGGTCATCGTCTCATAGAGTTGAAGCAGACGCATCATGGGACGACGCCATTTACACAAGAAAGGCTTGGGCCAGCGACGAGGACAAGCGTTATTGGGTGGCTGAGCCAGGTATTGACCGTAAAGCTTCTGCCTTCATCGCCAAGTTCCATGCCTCTCGTGTCTCTGAGTCCGAACGTCAAACTATCCCTCCTTGCCAGTCTCATCATGACTAGCCATCATCATCATCATAATCACCATTATGATGATGATGATGATGATGATGATGCACGAAAGAAGGCCAAGGGCTGATTTAGTTTGGTTCTATGTATATTTGTGTTTTCTTTTGTATTGTAATCATGTCCTTAAGATTATTTGTTTATAAAATGTCTTAAATGTAGTTTAAAAACATTCTCTACGTACAATTAATATTTTGAATGAACTCGACATCTTAAGTTTATAACATGCAATTTCACCGGCACGTTTAAGTGTTGAACATTATATATAAATATGGTTCATATATATTTTAACTACACTCTTAACAAATAATCACTAAATAAATGACATATGATCAAGAACAACATATCAAGCCGTACGCGGTAGTAAGATATTTACATTGATATGATTCGATCATTCGAGTATAGTCAGTGAAAAACAAGATCTTGCACTATATATTATTATTTCATGAATATTATATCTAGACTCTCGTAAGTACTTGCACTAACAACTAATTTTATAAACAAAAAAAGTAATTACACTCGCTAATCCGCAATATTTTTTCCGTCCAGTTTAGCTACTATATAACCACCATCCCGAAATCAGTAAGTACTTAAAATTTGACAACATAACGGACTAAAGATTTTCGTAGCCAATATGTAAACATTTTTTTTTTTTACTTGACATACTTACATTTTTACTATAGTAAATAGCAAGTGAGAAATGATTATAGTTGTTGAGATTTATTATTAAGAACAAAGATTTGGAGCCAGCTGTAGAATCTAGAACAATATGTGGATGATATTAATTTCAATTCCCACATATATTGTAGTTTGTACACAAAGGTACATTTCTAAGAGTACATTTATTCCTCAAACTTTTATAGTCTTCCTCTCACCTTCCTTTGCCAATTGTTTTTACAACTATCCCCTTTTCCCATTTTTTAGTTTATTATAATAGTCACTTAAGATCCTTTTTAACTAACCATGATTTTTAGCCCAATAATATGTGTTAATTAGTTTTATTGCATGTTGTTGAAAATTTTCCATTTATTCCAATTTTAAATAACTACAAAAGAGACAAAAATCACCGTTATTGGAAAAAATGAAATACAGAACAGTAAAATTAAAAAGGTAGTTTTATGGTCGGGGTACATGTCTCTTCACCTGTTCTTGAGGGTGAAGGTGAAGGTGAAGGTGAAGGTGAAGTGAATATGACTATTAGCCTCAAGTTTCTATTTACTAAAAGTAACATTGGAAACATAAAAATACCTTTGCAGTATCTTTGCAATTGAATGATTCGTGCATAGCCAATACCTCTCTATCTCTATTGGCTAATTAAATTGATATTTTTGTATATTTTCTTTACTTGAGCGATGAGTAGCATCTAACTTTTTACTCAATCATACAAAGTATACAAAATAAAAACATGTGAACAAAATAACAAATGGAAAACAATCTGAAATAAATTTCTGAATACCAAATTATATATTTTTGAGGCCACTCGGATATAAGATCGAACCGGCTAAACTAGTTTGACAGCCAATCGGTCACATTGAAAAGTCTGGAAAATAAAAAATTTACTGTTTTTCGAGCGAAGGATTTTACCGCAATATAATTCAATAATCAATTTACACAAAACAAATTAAGGAGCAGAAACAATAAAATTGATATTATTGTCAGGGTAAATCTACCTTTTACTCGAACTGTTTATTATATCAACTGCGCACTATGCTAGATGATGGAAGGACACAAATAAACTGAGAAGAATGTTTATTAGTAATTACAATCACATCTATGATTTCTTTACTTTTTATTATGGGTTGGATTCTTATTAGTTTCCAAGTCTCAACAAATGAAAGAGATTCACTTACATTGAGAAAAATTAATTGACAAGTCATTGAGGATGATAATATCAAATATTCGAAATTATCTATGAAAAATCGTTGATCTATTTCGTAATAAGTACACTGTTGTTTTGATATGCTTCACACATAATGAAAAACATGTTACTAGTTTCAATTTAATCCTTAAAAAGTAGATATTTGGATTTGGCATTCTGTTCAGTTTATATATATATATATATATATATATATATTTAGTAACTCAAGGTTAAACCATGTAATTTATGCCAAAATTTATAAAAATTTAAACCAGAGTTTATTTTGAGAACAAAAAAATTATAACAACGCTTATTTCAAAACATAATAAGTACTCTAAAACATAATGAGTACTCTAATATTTCACTAAAAAGTGGAAAACACTACTCTAGAATCTACAATGTTTTAAATTTATAGAAACTCAAGATAAAACATAGTAACTTATAAAAAAAAATTCTTTATTATTAGATTTAGAAACTCTCTCGTAACTAAATCTTATCTCTGAGTCTTATGGAACATCTTTCTATAGACATTTTATTTATATAGAATTAAACTACTCCTTATTCTATTAGGAATATGATAACACAAATCTTATCTAAATCTCTAATCCTAATCTAGATCTTATTTGTGTATCATATCTCTATCTCTTGAAATTATTCAACATTCTCTCCCGTAATTCTAACTTGAATTCCGAACTTTTGATCTCTTCAACTCCAATTAGACTTCTCATTTCTTTGAACTTGACTCTTCCTAAGGTGATGGGGGACATCGACCCAATAACTGAACCACCTAGTGAAGATATAAGTAAGGAGTGTACGGTGGAAGCAAAGACTCACGAAGGCCCTATGACACGAACAAAAGCCAAGGAATTGAGTTTAGGACCGATCAACGAGCATGAAGCGGATCAAGACCATATCAAGATTCC
>VBRH01000224.1:64559-76464 GCA_014578085.1 Cardamine resedifolia | reverse complement strand
CTTCGTTTTCACTTCAGATCCGGACCAAAGACTCCCCTACCGAGTCTTATATCATAAGGGCTTGGTGAGAATGTCCGCCTTCTGTTCTATACCGGGTACATGATCAACTTCAACTTTTCCATTCTCCACACTCTCGAATAAAATGATACTTCGAAAGTATGTGCTTACTCCTTCCATGGAACACCGGATTCTTAGTATGACCTTCTCGCCTTCTATACTTAGTATCTCACTCAACAATTCCTTAAGCCATATAGCTTGTTTTGCCATAAACTCGGCTTCACATGAAGACAACGCAACGGTAGGTTGCTTCTGTGATGTCCAAGTGATCGGTGATAAACCAAAATAGAATACGTGTCCTCAGGTGCTTCTTCCATCATCAACATCAATATTGTGACTGCTATCACTATATCCAAAAATCCTCCTTGATCCGTCTCTTTTAAAAAAGATAGACCAAAGTTAGTAGTTCCCCTTACATACCTTAGAATATGTTTGATTGTCTGTCCATGAGATTCTCTTGGACTCTGCATATATCGACTTAGAACTCCCACTCCAAACGATAGGTCTGGTCTTGTGTGAAGAAGGTACCTTAGACATCCTATGGTCCTTCTATATTCTGTGGCATCGAGTTCCGGTTCGTCTTCCGCCTTTGAGAGCTTTAAACCCGAATCCATTGACACATGAGTCAAGTTACATGTATCCATTTTAGCATCAATAAGAATTCCTTGAGCGTATCCTTCTTGTTTAATCTTAATCCCATCCGCTCCTTGAATTACTTATATGCCAAGATAATATGTTAATTTTCTAAGGTCTGACATATCGAATTTTCTTGACATATCTTCTCTGAATCGTTTAATGACCTTAAGTGAAGTTCCTGTCATAAACAGATCATCAACATAGATAGCTACGATCAAGAAGTCCTTCTCATCATTCTTACGGTACACCGACGACTCTTTTACGCATTTCTTAAAGTTAATCTCCTTCAGAACCTGATCGAGTTTGATATTCCACGCTCTAGGGTCTGGCTTAGACCATACAAAGCCTTGTAAAGTCTATATTTTTCACAAAGCCTTCAGGTTGAGTTACATAGACTAACTCTTTTAAGTCACCATTTAAGAAAGCAGTCTTAACGTCGAGGTGATGTATTTCCCAACCACTTGTTGCTGCAAGGGCTATAAGAAGGCGTATAGTTTCTAATCGTGCTACTGGAGCAAACACTTCGTCGAAATATATGCCTTGTTGTTGTACATAACCTTTTGCCACAAGTCTGGCCTTATATTTATTCACCTAGCCATCCGTTTTTTTCTTAATCTTGTAGATCCATTTAAGCCCTATGGGTTTAACACTAACAGGTTTATCAACGAGCTCCCAAGTCTTGTTCCTTGTGATGGAATCCAACTCGGCTTTCATTGCATCAACCCATTCTCTTAGTATTTTGGCTTTAAAGGCGCTCTCCGGTTCACCATATATTGTAAGTAACAATCTCCCGCCTTCTTGATCTGCAAGTAACACTTAATCATCAAGATACCTTGGTTTTGTTATGACATGACCATATCTTGTTACCACTTGTTGATTTTCTGCTCCGTGATTCAAGCCATTATCAACGTTTTCTTCTTCTTCCTCGTCTTGGTTTATAGGTTCTTGATCTGGATCTTGATGATTATTGTTTTGATCATTCACATATCCAACTCCATCTTCTATAAACCCGCCATGAGAAAGCTTAAACATGTCCGATTCTCCATCGGTTTATTTTGTTGTAGATGACCAGTCCCAAGCCTTTTTCTCGTCGAAGACCACATCTCTACTAACAATCACCTTCCTTGCAACCGGATCATAGAGTCTATACGCTTTGAAACCCGGCTCAATTCCAAGGTTAATCACACTCTTTGATCTGTCATCTAACTTCTTAAGATACGGCCAATTGATTTTTGCATAGGCGACACAGCCAAAAACTCTCAAATGTTCAATGTTGGGTTTCTTGGATGTGAAGCACTCGTAAGGTGTTTGATTCTTTAAAGCTTTCATGGGAACTCAATTAATGAGGTAAGTTGAATGACGTACAGCTTCTCCCCACAAAATATTCGGAATCTTTATCGCTTTAAGCAAACTTCTTGTCATCTCCATCAATGTTCGATTTCTTCTTTCAACCACTCCATTTTGTTTTGGCGTGTAAGGTGCGGTTAGATGCCTTGTAACTCAATTTTTTTCACAAAACATATTAAATTCAACTGAGGTAAACTCTCCTCCTCTATAGGTGCGAAAAGTTTTAATGGTCAAACCAGTTTGATTCTCGACAATCTCTTTAAACCTTTTAAACTGATCGAATGCCTCACTCTTCTCTTTCAACAACATAGTCCACATGTACCTGGAAAAGTCATCAATTAACACGAAGACATATCTATTGTTTGCTGGTGTTGGTGGTGATATCGGACCGCACAAATCTCCATGGATCAACTCCAATGCTTGTGTCGCACGAAAACTAGTTGTAGTCGGGAACGAATTTCTTGTTTGTTTCCCGGCTAGACACACATCACACACATTTTTCTCATGTAAAACATGTGGCATTCCTACGACCATCTTCTTTTGAACCATATTATTCATCTCACCGAAACTTACATGTCCTAGCCGAGTATGCCATTTCCATGAAGTTTCATCGCCTTGTAGATGTAAACACATAGGATTGCTTACTTCCATTGGTGTTTTGTAGAGACGGTTTGGTGACCTTATTACTTTTACAAGCAGCCTTCCACAAGGTTCTCTTAGTGTCAAATAATCTCCTTTCATGTACACTTTACACTCACCTTTGGTTGCTTGTCCAAGACTCAATATATTGTGCTTTAGGTCGGGTATGTAATAAATTTCTTTGAGTGCTATTTTCTCGCCAGTCTTGCACACAAAAGTAATTGTACCCTTCCCAACAATATCAACATACAAGCCATCACCGAACCTTACCTTTCCTTTAACATTCTCATCTAAGCTAGAAAAGAAGTCCTCGTTCCCCGACATGTGATTACTCGCTCCATTATCCAAATACCAAACACTTGCATTGCCTTTGTTAGTATCAAAATTCTTTGGAATCACCTTGTCTTCATTTAAAAACACCACCTCATGAACATAAAGAGCATCAACATCTTGTGTCTCATTTAAGTTCATCTCTTGATGTTGTTTTGGTTTCTCGGGACAAGTCGATGCAAAGTGACCTGGTTTGTCACATCTCCAACATATCACCTTGGATCGATCTTTCTTCTGCTTTTGATTATTCTCTACAATTTCTCCACCTTGGTTTTTGCCATTAGATCTCCCTAGCCCCTGCATCTACCGAAACTACCTCTATCGTAGCTGCCTCTGCCTCTGGTTCCTCCTCGGAAGCTTCCATAGCCTCTACGGTTATTGTATGTATTTGTAAACATGAGTTTTCCTTGGTCCTCGCCTTGGGTTTCTTCCCCTATACGCTCTTCATACGCCTTTAGCCTCCCAACTATGTCCTCAAATCCTGTTGAGTTTAGGTCTAGGACTTGTTCAAGAGAGACTACGATGTGAATGAACTTGCTTCTTGGGAGTCCCTTCAAGAATTTCTTCACCAACTTGGGTTCTTCGATGATTTCTCCTAGAGAGGCCGATTGAGATGCTAGACTTGATATCTTGCCTGCAAAATCATCAACTGAGTCGGTATCCCCATCTTTAACCTATCAAGTTCCGCCATCAAAGTTTGAAGTCTCGCCTCTTTCACACAGTCAGCTCCAAGGTGACGTGATTTGATGGCCTCCCAAACATTCTTTGATGACGTTTGCTCTCCGACTTGTAGGATTAGAGTCTCGGGAATGGATTGAAAGAAAAGTGTTGTCGCCACATCATTCTTCTTCGGATCAGTAGATCCTGGATCAATGGTGTCCCAGACTTCGCTTACTCGAAGCGTAATCTTCATCCGCATCGCCCAAACTGTATAGTTTGTCGATGTTAGCATAGGACAATGAATGGATGGAGCTCCAAAGTCTTTTGTTCGAGGCGGAGGATTATTCTCGTCACCCATGCTTGGTTACGTTAACTTTCCGGTCTTGATCGCGTCTTCTCCTGAAAGTTCTGATACCAATTCAAGCTAAAACAGAATAACTTATAAAGAACAACTCTTATTTATTAGATTTAAAAACTCTCTGAAAACTAAATATTCTCTTTGAATCTTATGAAACATCTCTCCATATACATCTTATTTATATAGAATTAAGCTATTCCTTATTCTATTAAGAATATAACAACACAAATCTTATCTAAATCTCTAATCTTAATCTAAATCTTATTTGTGTATCATATCTCTATCTCTTGGAATTATCCAATAGAAATACACAAATATAGCATTTGAAAATAACATATCAAATTGGTCTTGTATCCAAACCAATTACACTATGCGCGTGGAAAATCCATAATTTTATGGTTATAACTTAAATATAAAAATAGACCAACAATACACCGAATCATATATATATTTTTTTCTCTTTAGGGTTAGTTCCCAAATCATAATCCATCACCTAGTTCGCTTAAACCAAAATTTAGCTTGTTCATGTAAACGTTATGAAATGTTAATTACTGATCGTAGTAGTAGGGTAACTTGGGTTTTGTCCTAACTTGAAGATCACACGATCAAGTAGACAATATAGAAATTCATGTTTTTGTGTCTAGCTATGGATGGTTTTGATTTGTTTTAGATTTGAAAGATAATCTAAGATTCACTTTTAAATAGAGATATTCGTAAAACCAAGATTTTTTGTCTGATGCATAGAGAAAGTGTCAATGTCTAGAGACTCTACTACAAGATATTAAGAATATGGTGCTTAACTTTATTAATTTATTAGTTCTTCACGTAGAACAAGTATTCTTGAGCTGGATGTAATTCAAAATGGCAAATTTTTATTAGAGTAATTTTTTAATTGCTATATGAAACTGTATTTAAAAGTAAACAACTTAACATAAAAAAAAAAAAAAAGATAAAGAAGAACAGAATTATAGAAGTCATAGTTTTATAGATATTTAGTTGCCATAAATTTTGAAGATTCGATAATTATTCGTTAACTTTCTTTACGTGTTCAAATCAATAACAGACCCAAATAGTAATGTAATTTCTCGAGCTATGCTATTTACCATCCGTTCAAAATACATCACATTTTTGAAACGAAAACACATATAATCATCCAAGAATAGTGCTCTCTCCTATTTCATGATGTGGTCTAAATATTCTTCGGTAGGGTTTATTTATGCTTAGACCTACAAGAAACAAAAGACAAGCTATAGTATAAGTAGGCTATAATTGTATGAAAATTGTTCTGAAAAAACACAGATTCATGATTTGAAGATCAAGTCAAGCCCATCAATTTGGCTTTAAAACGCTTTCTGTCAAAATGGACAAGACGTGACTTCCTTCGTGTCTTTCGTATTAGAACCAACCATCTAAAATCTCTCTTCCTTTTTTCTTCAATTTTTATTTTTCCATTTTAACTTTTTGTCTGGTATTTGATTTTTTCTTTTTGGGAGTATCTATTTAATTTGCAGAATCATAGGAACTTAATAATTAGATGAATAAAGGGTCGGAATAAAAACTTCAACCGGACAGTGTAAAAGCAAAAAGAAGACCGAAATCTTGCTAGAAACTGTTGTTGAAAGATGCAATTCTGACCAAAGTCGATAAAAATTTGCCTGAAAAAGAAAAATCTAAATGTGAAATTGACCGAAATGATGAATTTTTTTTAGTTAAGGGCTAACATGTTGGTCATTGATAATTAAACGATAGTAATACAAAAAACTAAGCAAAAGAAATATGGGCGATGCCGATGCTTACGGGACTTATGCTTGGATGATGTGGCTTTTCAAACCGATTGTAAAGATCTTACAACGTTGCTGGATTTACCAAATGAGTGGCCAACTTTTGGCGGCAGAGTTAGATGATTTTCTCTCTTTGAAAGTATTTTTTCTCAGGTTTTTTATTTGTTATGTTGTAACCTGAAAGTTTAATCCTGAAAGTTTAATGAATTATTTGTTATTGATGAAAAAAAAAAAAAAAACTAAGCAAAAGAAATAAAGAATAAAAAAAGGCTGATACATGCAGTTAACGAGTTCAAACTCTCCATTTGAGAACTATAATTCGGTAAGAAATTTACTGCTATTCAATATGAATATATAAAAATTCATTTATATCAATACGATAAACAGAAAATGATGCGTAAAACAGAGAAAAATATAATAAACATATACATAGTATGTTAACTATAACCATATGTCCATATAACTATGTATATAAATAAATGTAGCTAAATACTAAATTCTATTAGGGTTAAAATTTTATTTACACATGTTATATCTATGTAATTCTTTTTAGTCACACAAGTTCTTCATTCATTCAATAATCTAAACGATTACAAATTAGGAAACCTTAGACGGACAT
This sequence comes from Cardamine resedifolia, assembly GCA_014578085.1. Lineage (NCBI taxonomy): Eukaryota > Viridiplantae > Streptophyta > Magnoliopsida > Brassicales > Brassicaceae > Cardamine > Cardamine resedifolia. The sequence continues at coordinate 70,037 of VBRH01000224.1, read as the reverse complement.
ACCCGAATAACAAGCATTACGATAAGATAAAGCTAAAGATAGAGACATAAACTTACTTAAACTTGATGAATAGTCAGGAGAGTTATAGAAAGAATCTAACACGCGTGAACCCATGATAAAAGCAATCTGTAAATTGTTTTCTTCAACTGACATAAGGATAATCAACATAACAAGTGACTTTGAAATCATCTTCAACATGAAAATCGAATAAATTGTACCTCGCTTTTGAGGAGGTAAGGGCGATAAGATTCTCTACTTTAAAAAGGAGGATGAAGAAAAGGATCTCTCCTGGCCTCGACAGGAGAAAGTTTGAAGTGGAGGCGATGCGTCTTGGTGCACCAGACTTGGTTGGAGATTAACACCGGATCCATTCCCAAAAAATAAGATTGAGGTGAAACTCGATGGATAACGAGGTGGCGCCTTATCAGAATCACCTGCAAAGCCGGTTGACCGTGGAGGTGGGAGGTGGTGGAGTGTCGGAGATGAAGTTTCGTGCCAATCCCATACAGATTATCGGCATCCCGCTGAGCCATTCTCTGGTTCACTAGCGGCCAGAAAAGCAATTGCGCCTGAGATACTAAGGAGGTGAGGAGCGGTGGTGGGATATGAGGGAAGAAGGAAACACGTGGAGCGGAGGAGTTGATCTTCGATTTGAAATCGAGAAGGGATCTGATCCATGGAAGAGTAAAGTCGCGTCAGTGATTTTGTCGGAGGAGAGCCTCAGCCCGGAACGAGACAAGTCACCACCATCAACGACTGTCATCAGCATCTCGTGCTCCTCTCCATGGTTGAAAGGTAGAAGACAAAACTGAAAAACGGATAGCAAAAGGGTAAGAGCGAAGACGGATAACCATGAGGCGGAAGTTTTCGACGCTAACAAAGCATAGCTTCACCCGCGTCGGAGATCGTGAACGCTGAAACTTCCTCGGTAATAGTGTATGGGAGAAAGAGTTCAATTGACTCTTTCTAATTGGTTATATCCATGTAATTAAAGTCGAAAATTTCTAGGACTGTAGCTTAAAAAACAAAAAGGATATATGATTTAAAAGATTTAGACTATAAATTAATCACAATCACAATGAGTGAATATAAATCTTTGTAGTATTTGAAAACACGATGAACTATCATATTTACAAATTTCCCCAAAATAGTTGATTGACATGCACCATTTTTAATAATGGACGACATGCATATGTACTCTTAGCAAGTTTATCTTCAGTAATCTGATAATTTTATATTTTCTAGAAATCGAATCCCAGATATAGTGTATGCGTATTAATAAACATTTAGATTTTAAATATAATCTTGACGAAGAAAAACACCATGTTTAATTTCATCATGATATATCTAAATCTATGAAAATTAATCCTCTGCTTCAGAAACTCTAGACCCTCATTGAGGAAGAAGAACGATCATTCTGCATGTCTTCAAGAGAATCAGTTAGTAACGGATTCACTACCACTCCCATGAGTCCCATCATTGAACTTTTCATCTTAATATCTTCTATATAATGGGTTTATAAGTTCAATATATGTGTATTTCAGAAAATCGTAAAAATAATAAATTATATGTGTATTTGATATTTGATGCTAAAAATTGGGCCTTAAATCATCTTTGTATTTTATTTCTCATGATTTGAATAGAAAGCCACTTTAAAATTGCAATTTGATATTTTATTAAAACTAATTCATGGAGTCTATAAAATATCTATAATCTATCTGCGCTGCACAGTGCAGAAAATTGTTTGTTTTATACTTCGTTAGTTTATATAATAATATATTATTATTAGTGTTTTAGATTATAATTATTTTATGTTTTATGATCTATTATTATGGTTTGTACTGTATTAAATAATGTCTCCTAAAACTATATTTCTCTTTCTCATCGAGAATGGATTTGGTTCTCATGATCTTACTTGCTATTATTTGCACTATGTTAAAAGAAAAAAAATCACACACTAATGAAAATACTCATGTTTAAGATTTTGTATAGGCGTTAATCATACAGTATGACCCAAGCGAGTTATCGGGAATAATCAAATTTTAATCCGCTTCCTAATTTTGATATTATTTTCAATTTCACTTTAATAAAAACACAAAATTGCAAATATACCCTTATTTTTCCCGTCGTGAGAGCCACTTTTATAAAACCTAATTTTGGCCGCCGCTTAAAAAATTTTCAATCTTTTTTGCAGTTTTTGCTTGTTATTCTTGTGGCTTTTATCTTATTTCATCATATCTACAACAACAACAAAAACATAAGATTTTGAGCTTAAACACAACCAAAAAATCAAATATTTTGAAATATCCTTTTTTTTTTTTTTTGCCGAACAACGTGAATTCGTAGTGGGTTTTTACTGCCAAATGCCTAATTGCCGATTAAACATCAATCTAAACTGCATTTTTCAACATGGTAAAAACCTAATCCGGATCTCTGTAATGGACAACACAAGTAACAAATCGGGTCTAAGTAATTTACGGGTAATCTATAATTTTGCAGATCTCGATACTAACGAATGCTTGTTTTAAACGAGTGAAATACAATTAACAAACAAAATTTACTTGAACGGCCCAAACCGAGTAACAAGATCTGAAAATTAGTGGGTATTTATTTCGTGTCCAGCCCAAGCACTCGGTGAAGTGGTGTAGACATGTCTCTCCAAGGAAATTGGAATTTTATTCAAGAAAAACAATTACATGCCAAACCAACACACATGTAACTAAAACAAACACAACAGCACAACTCAAACACTGAGTAAAAGACGAAATATAACTCAAACAACTGAGTAAAACACGAAAAACACAAACATAAATCAAAGATCGCTCACGATGTTCACAAACATCAACCCATCTTGCTCACCATTGTTTCTTGTTCAGATCCAAATCCTTATGGATCTGTTTCACATTCACACTATTTTCAATCTGATTTCGAATCCTATCGTAAAATCCAGCTGAAGAAGAATGCATCTCAACAACAGGCATAGGCATGAAATTAGCTGTTGTAACAGCACGAGCACGAGCACCAGCAACAGAGGAGGAAGGTGGAGCATCATTCGTCTTAAGAATCTTCACCGTACGGTTAACATCCTTGAGATATTGATCAATGACACGACCAAGATCTGGAAGATCATTCTTGTTAATATGAGCAACCGAAATTCTGCCACTCATACAACCAAACATAAGCTCTTTCATCTCTAGCTCTCTGTTCTCTTTGCGCAGCTTCCTCAAAGACTCAGTTGCTTTGGAGATCCTCTGTTGGAGAAAGGTCTCTTGGTTCACCATCCTCTTGGTCCTGTCCGTCAGCGGCAACATGTTCCATTGGGACACAATCCTGTTAGCCCCTTCTCTCGTTGGCCACACCTCCATGTTCGAATCATACGCACTGTTGATGAGTACACAGATCGGGACACCGCAGAGAGTCGCCAACTCGTGAGCTTTCTTCAGAAGTCCACTCTTTCTTTTCTTGAATGTTGATTTCCTCGCTGTCTCATTTTCTATGAAAGACATTTTCACTTTCTGTCTTGTCATGACTCTCTTTTTTTTTCTTTTTCTTTTTCTTTTCTTTTTCTTGATTTTGTTATAATTTTTGAATGGGGTATTGGTGGTATATATAAGATCTGATTGTTTGACTTTAATTTAAGGAAATTTTTATTTAAATCCAGACATATATATCATACCTAATAAGGGACATTATAATTGGGAATAAATTCATGGAAATAAAGAAATATATATATATATATATATATATATAGAAGTAAATTTAAGTATAGTATATTTTTCTTTCTAATTAGCAATTAAGAATTACTATATACATAGAATATGTAGATGAGGTCACTTTTGATTTTTATGGTAGATATAGTAAAATTGATTTTTTTTTAGTTATTCGGAAAACAATAATAATATGTTTTCTCGTCAAAATGAAAAAATAAGTTGTTAAAAAAAACTTAAAATAAAAATTGAAATCTTCAAAGGGATAAATAAGAAAGAAATCTTCTACTTTTTTCAAAAAAAATGCAATATACGGATTTAAAAAACAAATAAATTGTTAAAAATAACTTAAAATAAAAATTGAAATCTTCAAAGGGATAAATAAGAAAGAAATCTTCTACTTTTTTTTCAAAAAAATGCAATATACGGATTTAAAAATAAATCTACCGTATATTCTTTATCCATAAAACAAATAACAATATGTTTACTCGGAGAAATAAATTTAAAAAAGTGGTCAAAAATAATTAAAAAAAACAGAGTTTTTTGAAGGGATAATTTAGAAAGAAATCTTATATTTTCCTTGGTCAACAACATGCAATATAAATATTTAAACACGGATGCTGACGCAAGAACAACGTGTTTTCGTTATCTAGAAAACACTAATAACATATTTTCTCGGGAAAAGGAAAACTAAAAAATGGTCAAAAATATTTGAAACTAAAATTTGAATTCTTTGAAAAGGTAATTAAGAAATAAATCATATATTTTTTCTGGTCAACAACATATGCGGAAAATGATGCAACAACATAAACCACTAGGCTATCTATATGTATTAGTAAAAATTGGCTACTCCTTTTAAAAATTTAGGAAATATACCATTTTATTTAGTTTAATGATTATGGATTTGTTGACCCAAGAAAATAATTATGAATTATGGTTTATAAATTAGGATTAGAGTCTCGATTTCATATTCTGAAGTTTTAGGATTTCAGAATTGTAGATTTAAAGTTTCCGTTATTTTCATATTTATGAAAATTTAAACTATTTTCAAAATTGTGGTATAAAAAATTTAGGCTAGTTTCACAATTCTTCCTAATTTTAATTCTTGTTTACTGTGATTAAAATATTTATTCATAACACATGAGTCCTAAAGCCAACTCTGTTTAAAGCCCACAGTTCGAAGTCCATTAGATAATGAAACACATTCGCGTCTTACATTCTCTTCTCACCACTTTCCCGTTAACATGGTTAACATGATTGATTAAGATGATGATTTTGTTTCATGATCTACGAATTTTGATTACTGAAGTTAATGAATTTCTACTTGTTTCCTATGAGGATTAAACTCCATTGGGATGATTGCCAGTAAGTCTTTTCACTATATAAAAAATATCACAATCATATTGAAAACAATATGGACCAAATATAATGTTTTTTTTTTTGATAAAAATGTAAATATCATTAGAATGAAATGTTCGGTTTTACAATAAGCTTAATCTGAGTGTACTTGTAATCTTTGCCAAAATAGAAGATAAAAAACAGAGATTACATCTATGAGAATAAGAGAAAACAACGAAATTACTCCCATTGAAGCCAAATCTCCATGAGGTCACGGAATTTTCGCCGGTGTCTCTTGAAGGATATCGTATTGCGAATCTGCCTGTCCAATTGCTTGAAGAGGGTAGGTGATGAAGTGGTGTGTTGGTTGTGAAGTCTGTTGTTGTGCTCACGCCATAATTGGTATATCGTTGCGTGGACTGCGATTTTTCCG
>VBRH01000224.1:31384-53296 GCA_014578085.1 Cardamine resedifolia | reverse complement strand
ATATATATATATATATATATATATATTCCTACCAAAATTTTATGATCAGTTATAGCTTAAAGAGTTTACCACGGATATAAATCTTTGTATTTTTTGGTTAATTAAAAGGTTTTGAATTTAAATCTGTACATATCCCTAGACTAAAGACCAAAACATGTAATGTAGTCATCTTCCAGATACAGCTTAAACTTCTTATCATTGGATCCAATTATTGTCTAATCAACCAAATTTTCTGCTGATGCTTGGTTACAAATCTTTGTATTTTGATATATTATCATCAATGATAAGCTACATATATATGAATGCATTGGGTCTAAAAACCTAACTATTTTTTCCTCTAAACTAAGTGCATGATTAATTACAGCTCATTTGACCGATATAGCAAAACTATTGGACCATATACAGCTACTGGATGGCCATTTGATCTAAAATATCTTTTTTTTTTAATTTTACTCCCTTCTTGAGTCTTGACCAAAGTGAGAAAAAAAAAAAAAAAATCTCCCTTGTGTCTTCTTCTTGTTCTTATAGCTATTGATCTTTCACCTTTTCTTGTTGAAAAAAAAAAAGCTATTGATCTTTCACCTCTTCGTCTATACTTTCATTTCCTCTCTATAGGACCTTGAAAGAGGCAAGTCCTAGTCTCACGAACATGGCTTCTCGAAGATATAGAACCAAAGTCAACGTCAACCTCTCTCCAACTTGAATTTTTTTAATGTTCAATCATTTGAAAGGCGGCGATTCTTCCATTAGAAACTATACAAAACATCGACCACCGTGACTTTCTATGCACATAAACATAAAATATGAATACTCATTCCTCAGAAGAAACCCAAATATACTGTCTACAACCAATTATAAGTCCAATTTCGACTACGCAAACAGATAGATGATTATATAAATGTCAAAAACCTTAGGAAATATAAAAGGTTTTCTTGGTTTTATTTCATCGGCTCTCGAAGCCTTTATATAGAAGTTTATAATATACCCTAATGATCGAGATTTGTACAACAAGAAATCAGATATACCTTATTTACAAATAGAGAAATTATATGCAAGAGATATTATCGAGACGATGATATTCAACTACCCTCCCTCAAGTTAGAGCGTGGAGATCAACAACGCCTAACTTGCATAAGAAAAATTCAAACTCACGACAGAATATGAAATGTCTGGGCGAGTGTTTCCAAGATAGATCAAGCGGACAATCAAATGACGATATGCGGCAGGGTATAGAATCATTTTACCTTTTGCCAAAGTGAGTTTATGGTTTTGTTCAAGAGGAAATGCAGCAGGTTTAGCGCCTAACAGACCAGCCTCTGTGAGAATGTTAAGAGTGTATTTCCTCTGACATAAGTAGATACCTTGAGGAGAGCGTGCAACTTCGATACCAAGGAAATATTTGAGAATGCCGAGGTCTTTCATGTGAAAACAGGAGCTCAAATACTCCTTAAAACCTGTGATAATGGAGATTGAACTTCCCGTGATGATAAGATCATCCACATAGACTAACACGTGAAGTCGTGTTCCATTTTTGTCGAAGACAAACAACGAATAATCAGGAGTAGACTATTCAAAACCGTATTCAATTAAGGCAGAATGGAGTTTGGCAAACCAGCAGCATGGGGCTTGTCGAAGGCCATAGAGAGATTTTCGAAGTCGACATACTTGATTAGGATCCGTACCTCTAAAACCTGGAGGTAACCGCATATACACCTCTTCATCTAAGTCTCCATGTAGAAATGCGTTGTGTACATCCATTTGGTGAACTTCCAAATCATTGGAAACCACCACTTGTTGAAAAGAACGTACAACATTCATCTTGCAAACTGGTGCAAAAGTGTCTGTATAATCAATGCCTTCAATCTGATGATTGCCGAGAACGACCAAGCGAGCCTTATGACGCTCTAGACTTCCATCAGCATTATATTTGAGTTTAAAAACCCACTTACAGCCGAAAGCTTTCTTATCCGGAGGTAAAGTCTCAATAGTCCAAGTCTCATTTTCTTCTAAAGCATCAATCTCCGATCGGACAGCCCCTCTCCAATGTTCATCTTGAAACGCCTCAGAATAAGATTGCGGTTCAAGACATGAAGTTATGGCAAACAGATAATGGCGATGATTCTCGGAGAATTTAGAGCAGTCAACATAATAGGATATGGAGTAAGGGTTGTCATCCTCGATAATGGAAGCCTCACGGACTGTGTTGAGTATGTATATCGAGAGATATGGCGGAGGAGCACGAGGTCGTTCGCTACGTCGTAAGATCTCTTCTGGTGTTTCAGCCACCGGTGAAGAAACACCCTCCCTATCGTGTGAATCCATTGAATTTGTAGGTGAGGAAGGTTCATTGTTAGTCTCTGTCGTAACAGGGGAAGAAGGGTCTATTATAACTGGAGTTGAAGACTCTGTTAAAACAGGGAATAAAACAGATGTATCTGCAGTTGGAGCTAGAGGAGTAGATGGCTCAGAAGATGCTGGAGACGAAGAATGCTCAGCATGTATAATTTCAGTGTCACTGGTTATAGGAGAAAATGAGAGCATATCATCCTCTAAATCCGTGACAGTGCAAGAAGGAGACAAAAATGGTGGTGAAGCCGGAGATATAGTGGCGAGTATGGAAAAAAATGGGAACTCTGATTCACAAAAAATAACATCTCGGGAAACTGAGATCTTGCATGTGTTAAGATCATATACCCGCCACCCCTTTTTGCCATAAGGGTATCCAATAAAAGCCGACATTTTGCTACGCGATGCAAATTTATCTCCTTTATGATCTTGATTATGGGAGTAACAAAGACAGCCAAATATTCGAAGATGTTAAGAGGTGGAGAACGCCCATAGAGTAGTTCAAACGGAGTCTTGCCTTTAAGAAGTGGTGTGGGAGTGCGGTTTATAAGATAAGCAGCTATTAAGACGCATTCACCCCAAAACTCTAATGGTAGATTAGACTGAAATCGTAAAGCGCGTGTGATGTTGAGAATGTGTCTATGTTTGTGCTCAGCTTGTCCATTTTGTTGCGGAGTACCCACGTAAGATGTTTCATGGAGAATACCATTTTATTTGAAAAAAATTGTGAGCACAAGAAATTCTGTCCCATTGTCGCTTTAAACTGTTTTTACTTTCTTTGCGAACTGTCTTTCGACCAAAGCCAGAAAGTTCTTGAAATTTTTGCTAACGTCGGATTTATTAGGCAAAAGATATATCCATAAGCCTCTTGAAAAATCATCTAAGATCGTGAGAAAGTATTGTGCACCACAAAGAGACGTAGTGCGATAAGGTCCTCATACATCACAATGTATTAATTTAAACAGATTCGTTGTTTTATTAATACTTATATAAAAAGAATCATGCGTTTGTTTTGCGCAAATACAAATCTCACGCCTTATGCGTTGAACCACTAAGCTTAGAAAAACCAGAAATATATAGCAAATCAATGACTGAACTAGAGGGGTGTCCTAAGCGTTGATGCCATACATCCAAAGAAGCGAGCTATGTCTTATGTGCTGCAACAACTGTTTCCATCCCTCGGAAAAAAATAGTCCATGAGACTCCTCACCCGTGCCAATCAGCCTCCTAGTAATGCGGTCCTGGATAATGCAAATCTTATCAGTAATCTGAAACACACTACCCCTATATTTGTTCAGTTGAGACACAAATATCAAATGACATTTCAAACCATCCACAAACAAAACATTCTAAAGACTGAGATGTGATCCTAAACACAAAGATCCTTGTCTAGTAGCCAATGTAAAACGACCATCAGGAAGCTTAACGGCCATTGGCGATATATCCCGAACATCATTCAAATAATCAAGGGAACCAGTCATGTGATTGGTGGCTCCTGTATCAATAATCCAAGAAAGAAAGGAGAACGTACCACTGAGTTTCACATTTAGTGATTCTTTATGCTCATTGAGGAGATTGACGAGTGTTTTTCATTGAGTATCACTCAGCCCTACGAGTCCAACACGATCTTGATCGGTAACAGTGGTATTGGCCGATGCTCCTGGAGATGACTGTGTCATTGTTAAGTGAGCACGAGCCATCTCTAAACCACGACCAGAGCCACGTCCTTGTGTTGAGGAACCAGCGCCTCTCCCATCAGGAAAAGAACGTTTGCTTTGTGGTCGATCTCCCCACCAAGGTGGGTAACCCAAGGTGCGAAAACAATTCTCAGCAAGATGACCTTTGCGACTGCAACTTGTACACATCATCTTTTCTCTTTCTTCACGGCTCACAAAAAAATTGAGGACGTGGAGATAATTATGTTGCAAACGTCATAGTGTCATGTCTTTCTTCAAGTACACGTACAACTCCTTTGGAATCTTCATCTTGTACCAAAATCTGGTATGCTTCGTCAAGTGTAGGTAATGGATTACGAGATAGTATATTAGATTTTACTGATCCGTAAGTAGTCTCATCAAGTCCCATGAGAAATTCATGTAACTTATCCTCTTCGTGGGTAACCCAAGGTGCGAAAACATTTCTCAGCAAGATGACCTTTGCGACTGCAACTAGTACACATCATCTTTTCTCTTTCTTCACGGCCCACAAAAAATTGAGGACGTGGAGATAGTTATGTTGCAAACGTCATAGTGTCGTGTCTTTCTTCAAGTACACGCCCAAATCTTTTGGAATCTTCATCTTGTACCAAAATCTGGTATGCTTCGTCAAGTTTAGGTAGTGGATTACGAGATATTATGTTGGATTTTACTGATCCGTAAGTAGTCTCATCAAGTCCCATGAGAAATTCATGCAACTTATCCTCTTCGCGTTCTCTTTCGAGATCAGCACCGCTCTTAGCTTGTCGAAAGTCAGCCAAAGCGGTCCACAAAGTCATCATCTTTCCGTAATAGGCTTCAATGGTGAGTCCTCTTTGCCGAGTTGTTGCAAGCTCAGCTTTAAGGCGCTGAACTCTATGCCCGTTTTTCATTGAAAAACGTTTCTTAATGTGTTCCCACAGATCACGAGCAACATCATGATATGCGATGTTAGAACGAACCTGGGGATCGATAGTCACCTTGATCCAAGACCCAATAAAAGCGTTGTTAGTGAGACAGTCTTCTCTGTCACCCGATTATTTGTTGGGTATGGGAATCGAGCTGTCGACAAAGCCAAATTTCTTTCTAGCTAGGAGAGCTTATCGAAAATTCGTCGCCCATTCATTATAGTTAGGACCTCATAAGAGTGGTTGTTAGATCACCGTTCCGGAGTTGTCACTTGGAGACAAATCATATGGAGATATTGTTTGTTTCAGAGATTCACTATATGTCCTTTGTTTCGAAACAGATGATGAAGTGTTGTCATCAAGAATCAAAATATCACAGAGAAAAACAGGAAACAAAAATTGTCCGATGATTTAGAGTAGAATCAAGCGGATGAACAAAAAATCGAAAGAATAGATGTAGAATGGATCGATTTATGAGCAAATTTTTGCTTAGAGCTCTGCTACCATGTCATAAACCTTAGGAAGTATAAAATGTTTTCTTGGTTTTATTTCAGCAGCTCTCCAAGCCTTTATATAGGAGTTTACAATATACCCTAATGATCGGGACTTGTACAACAAGAAAGGAGATATGTCTTATTTACAAATAGGGAAAATATATGCAAGAGATATCATCGAGATACGATGATATCCTAATAATAGAACTGGAAAACGACAGACGGGATTGGCATCGGCTAATTAATTTAATTGCATGTGATATATCATGGTTTTATGGGTTTATAAGCCATGATATATGTGTATAATCGAGTCTTTTATGTGTCTTTAGATTCCTTTTAGAGTTTTTTGCAGGTTTACACATATTTGAGATCATTTTGACATTTTAGAGCATTCTGGAGCTTTGCAGCTAAGAAGACGAAGTTGGTGTCGTTCCTGACCACTGGTGTCGACCGACACCACCATTGGTGTCGATTGACACGAGCTATATTTTCACGCCACACGCGAGATTTCACAACTTTTGAAGAATTGCAACTTTGCCCAGAAGTTTTATATGTTTACAGAAAATCATAAATCGTGTTTAGACTATATAATTAGGGTTTTTAGGTTTTGGTTATTTTATCTTTGGCTTTAGCAAGAAACTCTAAGGGAGATTGAGAGCTTTAGGGCTGATCTTATTTTGTTTCTTCTTTGAGAGAAGATTTCGAACCCCTGATTCTATTTCTCTCTTTTTGATTCATATGATATATATTCTATTCATGTCTTTGATTTCAATTGATATGTGTTAGTATATCTCTTGTTAGGTTTGAGAATTCTCATTAGGGTTTTCATGGAATGATATATTGGTTGATTGGTTAGGATTTAAACTTGATAGTTCTTCACCTAGGTTGTTCTTAATGCTAATTCTGGCTTGATCACCTAGAAATTAGATCATATATTATTATATTGGTATGACAGTGTGATTTATAATTTGACAGAACCTAGGATGAGCAAATTAGATAATTGCAAAGAAATTTAGATTAGATAATTTGTGAAAAATTGAACATGTTCTTAAAGCTTGTTTAGAACCTTAAGATTCGCAAACGAATTTAGTTTCTTAGATTTTAGACATAGTAAATTTTCGCAACGATAGTTGGTTAATTTTATCTTAGTGATTTGAATTCTAGAATTAATATTTAATTTGATCTTAACTGATTAGTTGATATTCATTAGTTGATTTCCTGAGAAATTTTCTGGACCTGATACTTTTTTCACTTATTTACACAACTAATTTTATTATTGTTCTGCATTGCTTTTAATTTTATTTTTCTTATTACTTAGATAAATTCGAAACAAAAAAAAATTTAGAATTCTAGTGGATTCAATTCCTAAATACTGCGATCGATATATTTGGATGGAGAGTATAACTATAGTTAAATGTGAGCTTATCAGCATAAAGAAAGATTTAACTGGCTGACTTTCTCATACTGTGCTGTTTTGTTTTATCGACGTATGTTGATTTTATTCACTGCATTTAGTTTTTTCTTTTACATCAAACGGTATTTCTATTATTTAATAGAAGTTGGTATGGCAAGCCATTAAAAAAAAAGTTGTTTACAAACGAGAAAGAAAAAAAAGTGGAATCTTATAATTGTTCGTTCTTCCTCTGCTTGTCCTCCTGTGTTATTTTTGTTGAATTGGTATTATTTAAAAGTAAACTATTATCTTTTCTACTTTTGATTTTTTTCAGAACAGTCAAAAACGCTGCAACTTTTTGTAAAGATCGATGGTTCGTTGAATATATATTTACATTACAAAAAGAAAAACTGTAAACTATTATATGATTAAAGGGAAAGACAATTAAAAGTTAGGATTTAATTACATTTGTGTAGCAAAATATAGTTCTAAATATAAATATATACTATAACTTTGTTGTAATCAGTACGTAGTTTTTAACATGTAAATATATCGTATAGAATATAATATAATTGACATAAACGGTATGTAAAAACGTGTAAATAATAGACGTAAAGAAAAACATGTTAATGATATACAATAGGGCAAAATCTAATTTCAATTGAAAATATATCATTCGTCACGCTATTATTAGATTGAGGTAAACTATTGAGATTTCTTGATCCTACAACAATATGTCAAAGGATACAGGTTGGATATACAATGGATTGATCAGTGTTTTTTTCGTTGCTATTATATTCTTCAATCATGCTGATGCTATTATATTTTCTTAGTTAAGACTCGTCTTAGAAGAGAAAAACGACTTAAGTTAGATAGTAGCTTTATATAAATAAAATATACTATATTTCTTGTAGACTAACAATGATATTATTTTTATAAAACTTCTCTTTCCTATAATACGATAATAATGAGAATTGCATCTGCTATCATAATGTACGGTAATTTCTAAACAATTATTGTTGTTCTCGTGTAGAAACATGCTTGAAACTGTATACCTTTTTATTGGTCTAGCTGAAGGTTCTATGTTTGAGTTGAAATGTATATATTTTTATATTATTTCTTATTGCTTTACCATTAATATTTGTTATATTAATTTTTCATGTTGTAACATTTCCAAAAAAAAAAAAGCATGCTCGAAACTAATTAAACTTAACTTTTTTTTTTCCTTTACCCGTTAGATCAACCTCATCAGTAACATATATAATACTATCAAACAAAGCTTATAAGTTACAAGTCGCTACTTTATAAAAATAAACAAAAAACTAGCTATTAAAACTAACTAATGGTCTATATAAATAAGAATAATAGTGGTTATGGGAACAAATTATTGCATAGTGGAAACATTTATGGCTATTTTTCCACCGTCACTTTGCGTACTTAAATTGAAGAACTTGTTACATTCTCAGGACATCAAGGTGTCTTTTTAGATCAAAGTAGGGAAAATATATTAAAAGTCCAAAAGTATTAAATTTCTTTAACAAACAAATAATATTAACTTTTTGTATATGCTTTTTGGGGGACAATAGTTTTAGACTCGTACTCTGCTTTCATGGAAATGAGTTTGTTGTTGACCGATGGCTCCCCGGCCCCTTTAGTATTATTTATATTTCTATTTTCTTTTCACTAATTTGGAAATTCCGATTTTGGGTCATAATTTATTTTAGGTTTGAAACAATCTTTACATGTACTATTATTTTTAGCATATGTATAGAAACTAAACCATCATCCCCCAAACGTAGCAGATGATTTGAACCAATAATATATTATCCCTAAGCTTAACCATCAAATATAATACAATTATTTTCCTTTTATATGTTAACCATCAAGTTTTATACAATTAATTTATCTTTAACATTGGAATAAATTCATATTATAGTAATGTTTTCTACTTCTTATTTTCATTATCATCAATAAATTTTTAAAAATTTGATTTTTTCCCCTTCATTTATGTCTTCGTTTTTATCTATCTTTCAATAAAAAAGTAAGAATATTTTACGAGTGTTTTCTCTAAATTTAACCAGCATTTCTTTCTATTTGTAGAGGAATCAATTAGTTTTTACTAGGTTTTTAATTCATCTCTTGTTTTTTCGATATAGGGTCAGGGTGGTCCCATAAAAGGTGTCAATTAATTCACCCAACTATTATAAAACAAAAGTGTTACACAAGAAAATCCGCAATCACATTTTCTCTCATATTTATAATAATTTCGCCATCTTCTTCCTTCATCCTCAACCTTATAGAACCTTCACAGATCATAAAACTCTCTCTATCTCTCAGCAACAATCTATAGCTTATCGTTCCTTCATTAATTACTCTGATAGAAAAATGGGAAGACATTCTTGTTGTTTGAAGCAGAAGCTAAGAAAAGGCCTTTGGTCTCCTGAAGAAGACGAGAAACTTCTCAATTACATCACTAGACATGGTCATGGCTGTTGGAGTTCTGTCCCTAAACTCGCAGGTTTGGTCTCCATGTGCTCTTTTCTTTCTTTTGTTTTGAAAGATTTATCTCCATGTGCTCTTATATTATAAATAGTTGAAAATTTTGTATATATCTTTTATAATGTTATAGTATATGCATTGGTGGATATATATATATGATCATATAGGTTTGCAAAGATGTGGAAAGAGTTGTAGGCTTAGATGGATAAACTATTTGAGACCAGACTTAAAGAGAGGAGCCTTCTCTCAAGAAGAGGAAAGCTTGATCATTGAGCTCCATTCTGCATTAGGCAACAGGTAAATCAATTTGCTACGGACATATATAAGATTTGCATTAATAATGTAGTTGAAAAAAAAAAAATGTAGTTGTTGAAAAATGTTTCTTTGATCTATTTTGAATGTGTAGATGGTCTCAGATCGCAACTCGGTTGCCAGGAAGAACAGACAACGAGATCAAAAACTTCTGGAACTCATGTCTTAAGAAGAAGCTGAGAAGAAAAGGCATTGATCCAACAACACATAAACCCTTAATAATAAGCGAGCTTCAATCTCTTAACGTCATAGATCAGAAGCTGACGTCATCAGAACTAATAAAGTCAACGGGTTCGATAAACAACTCACATGATCAGTCGATGATGGTCGTCTCATCGCAATCAGGCCCGTGGTGGTTCCCCGCGATGACTAATCAAAACGCTTCGTTTTGCTTCAGTTCAAGTACTACTACTACTCCAACTGTTTCAGACCAGATCGTATCTTTAATCTCCTCAATGTCCACGTCATCATCTCCGACACCAATGGCTTCAAACTTCAATCCTGCTCCAAACAACTGGGAACTCAACTACTGCAACACAGTTCCTTCTCAGAGCAACAGTATCTACAGTGCCTTCTTTGGTAATCATTACACAGAAGCAAGCCAAATCATGAACAATAACAATAATAATAATAATCCAGTAGTGAATCATCAACATGATCATCAAGACATGAAGTCATGGGCATCCTCAGATATTCCTCATTACACAGAAACTGGCTTAAAAGCAGAAGTGAAGCCAGACATTGCCAAGTACTACTGGAGATCAGCGTCATCATCGTCATCACCAAACCAAGAAGTTGCAACGTTACTACATGATGCTGACGTGGATTTGTACGGTAATAATCTACAAAAACTTAATAACGTGGCGTTTGATCAGAGTCTTTAGATTAACATATGTGTTAGAGAGAGACTAATCAGTATTATGGCATTTCTTCGTTTTCCCTTCACATTCACCGACCGTCGGTGTTTATTGATTGATACATACATATTTTTATATATTATTTTCTGCAGGTGTGTAAGTATATACATATATATATATATATGCTTTTTTGGTTGTGTAAATTTTCTGCTCGTGTATTTTTTTTTTCTGTGTTAAGATGTAATTAATTCCTATTTCCCTCTCCTTTCTTATGACTTTGACCTTAATTCATATATGTTTTTTACCTTTAATTAGGAAATGTTAGTTCAAGGATCATAATATTAAAAAACTAACAAATAAAGTAAAGATGTCCCGGTCGAGGTGAATGGTCTCTTTTTTTTTTTTTTAAGAATAGGTTTGTAGATCCTAAGTCGGATTAAAGACTTCCGAAAAGTGATTCCGGACAAAGAGATGCATGCGTAAACCAAGAGACCCATATTTTTTTTTTGTATTAAAACATATGTAGTGGGTCTCAAATATAATATTCATTGTTTGCTATTTTGTTTGTTTTATATTACAAGTAACCGACCATGCTAGTATTTTAACAACTATGAATAGTTTATGAATATTATAATATTTAGCAGTTGATATAAAATAATATAGTATATTATATAAAATCTCTTTGATTAGTGAAAATATTACAAAATATTATTCAATCGTTTCTTTTTTACTTTTAATAAATAAATTTTAGATAAATTTTTCCAACTAATTAATTTATTTAATTTTTTTAAGAAAACAAAATAAATTACATTTTCTTTATAATCTTCATGTTACTAGAGTTTATAAAATAATAGCCAAACAAAAATTACATTATAGATGAAATAAGTTTTTAAATTAATATTGTTTGTAATTTTTTGTGGTCAGGGATTTCATCTATCAACTAATAAATAGTTGAAATTACAAAAGGGACAATTCATCTTAGAATGGAAGTCCATCGCTTTCTCCTTTAGAGAGAGAGAGAGATGCCTGCGCTTGTGATCAGTTCTCATATACTCATTGTTTTTACTTCTCAGACATCGATCTCTCACAGTCTTGAAAATGACAGGTGAAAACTGAAAGATATATTTACTATTTTCAAAATGAGACGAGGGCATGTCAAATACTCATTTGTGATTTTAAGTTTACGTGTATGCAATTCTCTTAAATAAAATAAAATTTTTATTTTTAAAATAGTATATTTTTTTTATTTAGGCTAAAAATAGTATTTTTATTAAAAGATAATTTTCTTATATATTACAAATTTTTTAAGTTCATATTTTTATGGTTTATGATTTAGGTTTTAGGGTTTAGAAACCCTAATTAAACTTTAAACCTTACTTCCCACCCCTTAAAAACTATATTCTAAATCTTAAAATAATCAATCCAAAAAAATAAATTAAATTATTGTCGTTTATAAAAATACTATTTTGACATAAATTAAAAAGTGTGTTATTTTTGGAAAAAAACTTATTTTAGTGCTATTTGAAGAAATTTCTCTAAATGAAAACTAATTTACGTGTATGGTTTCTAGAAAATTTAAGCTAAATAACTCAACAACAACAACATATCTTCAATTCAACAACGAAATATTTAACTTTAATTCATCATGATGAATTAAATATTCGTCATTCATCAGTGTATCAAAAATTAATGATATATTACAAAAGATGATCAATCTTTTACAACGAATTAATATTTTGGACAAGTTTTATACAAGTTTTAGAATCACTTCTACTAATGGTACCAATTCAGTACTCATTCGATTAATTCATATCTCTATACTGTTTGGGATGTTCAACCTTAGTATGGTGAAGCTTCCGAAAAGCTTCCATCTTCGAAGATGGAATTGCACCCAAAAGCTTATAGAATTCTATCTATAAGATTTTTTTTTTTTTTTAGGATTGCACCCAAAATTTGGTGTAAAAACGTTAATCTCTTGGTTAATTTGAAAAAAGAAAGAACACTATCTCCGACCACTTGTAACGAATTAATACATTTGATCATTGCTTGGATCTTATAGACTAAGTTGTTCACAAAAAATTTTAGATTAACTTTACTAGTTATAGGAAATCCTATCAGTTTTTTGACAGATGATTATATATATTTAATTAAAAAAGAAGATGACATTTGTGAAACTGATATACATTATTAAAAATCGATTCAAGAGCTTGAAAAGATTATATAATATCAACTAGTATTATAGTCCAGTTGTCGAGTCTTATAATTAGTACAGACCATTGATCAATTTTTGTTGGATGCACTCTTTCTAGCTAAGAAATTAACCCAAAAATAATAAATTCGGCAAATGATTCCGGATTTCAATTTATGATCATCGTTTACTAAAATAACAAATAACTCATGCGTGTAGAAGAAGGGACCATTGATCTTGTACGGTGGTGGAATACGACATTCGAAGGTGTGAGCTCTTCTGACAATATCCCAATATAATTCACATTAGGGCAGCTTTTGAGTTGGTGTTGTTTTTTCTTTTTTTTTTTCTTTGAGGTGGACCAAAACTAAAGTTCTATCCTTGGAGAAGAAGGGACCCTTGTTGCTGACATATATAGTGTTTATATAACTTGGAAAAGCCATGCAAGAGATAAGATACAGCAAGCAATTTTTACTTTTTAGTTTTTTTTTAATGACCCAAATGTTGTTGCAGTTAAAATTTTACTTATGGTAATGAAAAATAGTATCTCATGTAGGAAGTAAGAACTATATTTTCGGTTACATCGGTTTAAACACACTTCTAACTTTTAGTCAGATTTAGAAGAGTAATGTAAGTATATGTGCATTGATGGTAATTTTGACATGCTTTAGCCATAAATGGTCTGATGATCATGATCGTGGACTTATTGGATATCTGAAAATTACCAAGCCTGATAAAATGATGTGAGCAATTAGCCAATTATATATATAGGACTTGAACGATAGTAGTTTTTACCATGATTTTTGGTTTTTGATTTTTGAAAAACTACTTAATTACCCATTCATGTTTATGAGAAAATTGGATTCTCTAAAAAATAGAGAATCTAGATTCTATGAGTTTTTAAAAATTTCTAAAAAAAATCCAGAAACCATATTTATGAGTTTTTGAGTTTTGTTTGAACAATATTTTTGTTTTTAATTTTTTTATTTATTTTATTTTTCTCTTTTGTAAAATCCAAAAACTAAAAACCAAAACCTAAAATCTAAAAACTAAAATCTATAATCCAAAAACCACTAAAAAACTCTTAAACATTCATGCCTGTTTTTCATAAACCAATAATCAAAATACAAGACGAAAAAGTAACTTATTGTGTCGGCTATTATTGGATAGATGCACGTTTATATATATATGGCTCCCTCTCTATGATAAAGAATACCTATATTTTCGGTCCGACTCTATGTTCAAATTTATGCTGCTATCTTTTAACTCTAATGGATTCATTGATGCTTCAAATGTATATATTTTGAGCCACTAGTTTCCTAGATTAACATTCAACAATGAATAAAACGCATTACTGCATTAGCATCAGTAAATAAAGTTATTTGAATTATGAAATGCATTGTTTTTAAGAATGAAAAATAAACTACTATGTTAAAATTTTTTTATCATAATAGAGACAAAGAGATATTACAAATTAAGCCAAAAAACTTTAAAAAACTGAATATCAAATTTAATATAAATCCAGTGTTGTTGAATAAGAATAAAAATACGAATGATTCTCTAGAAATTTCAAAACCAAACGTTTATGATTTGATCAATTGTATTTTGAAGACTTATAAAAAAAGGAATTTTTTATCCTTACACCTCATAATTTGCATGTGAGCCAAAATAATTGAGGCCCTACGTTAATCATAACTTTCATTTCTATATTACAATCACACAAATATCACAATATCTCCATTGTATTTATTCGACCATTGTTATTTTTAAATTTCTCAACTTGTCTTTAAATTAAAAGAGCATCTGTACATATAAACGTATGTAAGGAGTTCTTTTTGTATGAGATTTTTCAAAAGGATCGTTGTCGTTTTTATTATAGAGATAAAGATAACGTAAACAGAAAAACCCAGCTTGGTGAATGGTGATAAAGACAACGTTGATGGCGTTGTCAAGAGTCAAGACTATTATAAATTTTCATTATCAACCAGACAACCACTAATGGAAACTTAATATTCAATACGTGAGGTTGTATTAACATTCCTTGAAAGAATTAAAATAACATTTTTTGCAAAATTTTAATAACCACAGTATCATATAACTTTATGTGTTGGTTATACAGTTACAGACTTAGAACACAACAAGCAAAAAAACATTTCTATAACTTGGAACCTAAAAACATGATATTCAAAATTTAAACGTAATTCATATTAAAACGACAAACACACAAAACTGTGTGTTTGTGCTTATAAAGTATGAAAAATGTTTACTTAAACACACACAAAAGTCATTATGCTTTTATCAATATAATTTTGTTTTCTCCACCAAACACACACAATATTTGTTAACCAACATAAGGTTTCTCTCTTTCAACAATTGGTGAGGATACAACATTATAAACAATCATAGTAAACATAAAAGAAATAAACTCTCTTATCTACACGAACACAATCAGCCCATTGGTATTTCTTTGAAACTAAAAATAGGCTTCAAGTGTCTCCTCTTTAAGCCTAAGATGTCTGTTATGTAGCTTATTAGTCTCGATCATGCATGAGATTCTTGTAAAGCTTGAATAACACCATTAAATTACTTTCAAACTTCACATCCGTAAATCCAAGGTTATCCACACAGACACAGGCCATGTTTTTTTTTTTTTTAAAGCTTGGATCTTTATTATTTGGGTATAACTGTCAGTTGTAGAGTCAGTCATCTATGGAACCATGAGCTATATTTTCAAGTGATAACAGTTAACAGAGATTAGATACGCTCGTCGTGACTCGTGAGTGATATATAACATACAAAGAAAATCCAAATACTGTATGGGTTTTGGGCCTTTGCTTATTTGTCCCATCCACTTGGTATATATTAAAATAAAAATGTAACTGAAATTAATCTAAATTAGTAATCTTATATATAATCTAAATTCAGTTATGGACTTTTTGAAGGCCATTAGAAGATAAGATTTAGAATTTTGTTCCTATTATATTTTGTTATATTCATTCATCATATTAATAAAAATAACCTAGAAACAAAACACAACAATCTTTAGCTTTCTTAAGTTTTGTTAATTCGCTCTAATTCACAACAAAACACAACTATTGATGAAAATTATTCTTCATTGTATATTTCAATATCTTTAGGAAAAACTTATTTTCCAATGAAGAATTGGTACGTCCGAAAGGATAGAAGAATACAACAAA
Source organism: Cardamine resedifolia (assembly GCA_014578085.1). Classification (NCBI taxonomy): domain Eukaryota; kingdom Viridiplantae; phylum Streptophyta; class Magnoliopsida; order Brassicales; family Brassicaceae; genus Cardamine; species Cardamine resedifolia. Next base: position 37,408 of record VBRH01000224.1, on the reverse strand, counting down.
CAAGATCACTAAGATTATGAAAGAAATGAAACTTTTAATTATTATTTCACTTTTACTTGTTAAATAAACAAAAAAATGAAAAGATCATTCATCTGAAGACCAGATTATGGCAGCTCCTATCACACGGGTATGGACAATCTATTAGCTTCACTTCCGCTCTATCGAAATACCAATCTCCAACCGCTATCGCCACCGCCTAATCGCATTTTCAAAAGGTTAAAGAATTCATTATTTCAAAATGTTATTGATGCCTCGATTGTTTGTAAACGCAAACGCATAAATTCAATGTTTTAAACAATGGAGGCAGGCTTCTCAAGACAAATGGACATGAAGTGTAAAGTGTTTACCTTTTTGTGGATAACCGGAGAATCATCGGCAAACCAAGTGTCTTGTCTTTCGGTTTGGCAATGAGCAAAGCAAGAATTGATAAACAAACCGTTCTTTCTTGAATTCGAGAACCCTCTCACAGCTCTCAACATCTGATCTCTAAACCCTGTTAAAGTGAAAAAGCATCAATAAAGATAAGAGTGCGAGGTTTGAGTCATTTTGAAAATGAAAGACTTGAAAAAAGTTTGGAACTTTCAGATATTTTTGGACCTTGCAAAAACCGGATCTGCGCTGGAGTGCATCTACCATGGTTTAATCTGCATTCATGCCAATAACCACTAGGATCTGCACTTGGCGGTGCGAGACTACTTTGAATCTGTTAAAACAAACTAAAAATAGTTTCTTTTGTAATCTCAATTAGCATAAAACATGCATGGAAGCAAAATAAATGTTTACCTGCCAAATATCGTATGCTGCATTGACTATAAAAAGAGGAGTTTTCATTTGACTGATCAAGTTTTGAGGGAAGAAACACTGTCAAGAATCGAAAATAAAGAGTTTACGGGTCAGCTTTAGCGCGTATATACAACATATAATCGATTTGACTTAATAAGGAAGAGCTTACAGAGGTCGGATTGAGATGGTTTGTGCACATATGTGGCAGATTGTTTCTCACTCCCTACCAGATTCATTACCACAACACCAAAAGTGTTAAAAGTAAAATCTTTATGATCATAAAGTTTATAATATGAAGATTGGTTAAAAACATCACACCTGCAACTGCACAACACCATTATATAGATTCCTGATCGTGTGGCCACCGGATACATCAGGCCTTTAATCACAGAAAACAAGCGATGATTCAATAACAGATACATTAAGCTGAGTTTGAGAACAAAAAAGGGAAGATTCATTAGAACTAACTTACGTGTCCAAGAACAAGCCAGCATCGCTTAAGCATTTGACTTTGGTAGTTCTTGAAAACAAGTTTCTGAATTCGTCACACCGTAAAATCACTGCTAGACCGCCTGCAGAGCATCCAGATAGAAGTGCCTGAAAGAGTATTAAACAAATTCAAAAAAATTGTTTGATCGATGTAAGTAAAAAAACTATGAGCAAGAGTAGGAGGAAGAGAAAAGAACACCTGTTTGGCATTTTGCATTCCCTTTGCTTTCAAATCGTCCATCGCAGCTCTCCATATCCGTTCTCCTCTAAACTGAAGCCTTGCAGCCTAAAAAATTACATGTTTAACAAAGAATGAGAAGCATAAAATCAAGAAAACGAAATGTATGATCGATCTCTAAGACAAGATTCTATGTTTCTTAAAACAAATAGTATCGATGAGAACCGTGTTCTGACTATCCCCGCTAAAGGAGCCACCATCGCAGTAACGAAGCTTGACTCTATTCCAGTTGAAAAAGTCTGTAAATATACATGAATGACATTAAGAAAAAAAAAAGTTCCAAGATTTATACTAAATAAAAAGCCTGAAGACAAAAGACCTGGATTTTCTTGAGCTTTATTGCTAAGTATTCCTGTAAATTGTATCTGTTTCTCCATATAGTTAGAGGAACCACGACGAGACTTCTTTCGGTATACACAGTTCCTAATGTTGTCACACCATCCTCCTCCCTTTCCACACACATTTCAAAATTCAACACACATTCAAATTTCTTAAAACAAAAACAGTAACACAACCAAAAGCTTTATAAATCTTCTCCTAGCTAACCTCTAATTGAATGAGCCAGCTATTGGCTCCAGATCCATGTCCACGATGTAAGTGATATCCAGGCAATGTTCCATCCAAACAAACTGTAATTTAAGACACAAACCAAGATTTCTCTTACACAGATCTTAGATTCAAACACTGTTCTGTTTTTTACTTGTTTCAGGAACATAACATTGATGAATTATACCCACATTTATAGAAAGTAACTTACTATAAAAATGCAACTATGTAAGAAACATAAGTGACATTAATATTATCATAAACAAACAAAAAACCAATTTTTGTTAAAAGTAAAAAAGCAGAGAAAGAGAGAGTACCAGCTCCTTTGGCCCCAGCTCCTCTGATAAGAGTGAGACCAACCATTAATGGGTTGAAATTAGAGCTAAATTTGGAGAAACTATACTCTAATTCCTCAATTCGATCTAAATCTGTGACATTGAACTCTAGATACTCATTTGCCTCTGTCTCCAGTATCAATGTGGCAACTACAAAACCTAACAAGAAAAGCTTTCTCATTTCTCTTACTCTTTCTTTTTTAAGAGATGGAATGGACGAAGAATAATGCTTAAGAATTAGAGAGAAAAAAAGGAACAGACTTTAGAAAGGATTACAGATAAATGCAATAAACTCGAAAGAATCGATCTTTGTGCTACTCAGCTTTTAATGAGGAAGAAGAAGAAGAAGGAGACAGAGCAGAGCAGAACCGAGCAGTGAAGTAAGTGAGTGAAGAAGGTTGTTTAAATAATAAAATAAAGGTTTAATGGCTGGATTCACGTTAGGAATCTCATTACCTTGGTTTTCTTAATTATATTTAATAATCATAATTAATTCAAGGAAAATTATTTACTATTTGTTGGTTTCATACTTGAAAGTGTAACACACTTCATCAAACAAAATAAGTAAGCATACATCTTAGTTTTTTTTTTTCATTATTGGTTTAATGTATTTTCTAAATCACGTTTTGCAAAGTATTCTTTACTCAATGCATAACTTTAATTGTGTTATCTATGTTTTTTTTTTCTCACATCTGTCAATCTATCTAATGATTTTCAAGAAGCACAATAAAATCATGAGCGATAATTACGGAATTGGTAATCATGTTATGCCACATTTGGATTTAAAACATTCTTTTAAAGATTTAAAATATACTATCATTGTTTTTTGGCTATTTAACAAAAATAAAAAATAAATAAAAAGTCATTGTTTTGGTTGAGTCTGAAGTAATCAAGGATGCTAAATTAATACACAAAACCATGAATTGAAAATATGAAGGGGTTAAGGGCACCGTCGTTTCCTTGTATTTAATAATAACTTAATATGTACGTTTCTCCATAAAATCATGTCGGTGTGAGTTAATAACATCATTATATTTAAATGGTCACGTACCACCACCGTTTTCTAGATCCTATATACAATGATCGATCATATACGTTCTACATAAGTTATAAATAAAATAAACGCTTAAAAAAACAAAAATCACGTAGCATCACCGTTACGTACTTTGGTTTTTACTCCCTGCCCATACAATTTCCATGCCATGCACGATTTTCTGTTTTGTTAATAGTATTAAGTTATTGATTTGGGAATAAGTTGGAAAATGACAGTGGCAGAAGCATGGAAAAATCGTCGAAGAAGACGACACCGAGCGGATTACTTAAATTTGATTGAAGATGCTTTAGACTTGAAAAGACAAAACCGAAAGGAGGTAGAAGACATTGTAATATGGAGAGGGGAAAGTGATGTATTCAGATCAATTTTTTCGACCAAGGATACTTGGAATAATACTTGAACCGTTTCAATCAAGGTACCTTGGAATAAAGGAATATGGTTCACTCACGCAACACCAAAGTACTCTTTTTGTATGTGGCTTGCAGTTCAGGATCGATTTTCAACAGGTGATCGTATGCTAAGTAGAATGTGAGATCATCGGGGACCTGTGGTTTTTGTAATATTAGCACCGAAACTCGAGATCATTTGTTATTCTCATGTGGTTATGTCCAGTGGCGGATCCAAGAATTTTTTTTCCTGGGTCAAAACATAACTAAATTTTTTTGTTTGTGGGTTCAATATAAAATGAGCCAAAAAATTTTATTTTTTTTTATTCAAAACAATAAATTCAATTTAAAATCAATAAATTTACACTATAATTTATTTTTAAAAATTAATGGGGTGTCAGTTGACCCCACATCCTGTGGGTCCGCCCTTGGTTATGTCTCAGAGATTTGGGCAGCTCTAACAAAGAACATCTTCAAATCATAGTACACAACTGACTGGCACACTATTATTGCCTACGTCTCAAACAATCAGCACGTTCGAGTAGAGAGTTTCCTAGCTCGATACATCCTTCAAGCTACGGTGTACATGGTATGGAGAGAGAGAAATGAGAGAAGGCATGGGGAAGCTCTGAATTCAGCAGCTCGACTGATCAGGTGGATAAATAAATAAGGTCGAAACAAGTTTTCATCAATTAGAGGTTTGGGCGATATGCGATATGACAAAAGTCTTCAACTTTGGTTCGAATCTAGAGGTTAAATCTCAAATGTTTTAAAAAATTTCAACTTTAACTTTCATCAAACAAAAAAATGCACTTGTTATAAAAAAGATGATTTTTCTTTGAATATAATTTAACATTAAATTCAAAAAAAAAGTATTAAGATAACAATAAGACCATGCTTGAATGATGAAACGTCTCATATTTATATTTATCAATTTGGCAACTCAACTACTTTTTATTTTTATAATAATTATAATAATAATAATATATATTTAATAAAAACTATCCAAGAACACTTGGGTCATTTTGGTTTGCTCGATATTGTTTATTATTAAACACTCTCTCTTTAAACTGTAAACGCAAGCTAAAAAAGAGTCTGTAGTGATGATAACTTTATAGAATGGCAACCGCAAAATTCGTAACTAATTCAATTGCCAAATATGTAGCTACAAGCCTACAAATATGTTAATGGTAAGCATTAATCAGCTTAAAATGGCCAATATTATTCTGATAGCTAAGTTTACCAGCTTAGTGGCTAATTCCACCAAAAATGGGTGTCCAAACTTGTGACCGACGTAAATTTGATCACCGATTTTTCAGATTTAGCCGCCTACTACCAGAGAAAAAATAAAATAAAAAAATTATTCCTGTCAAAATACTTTGAGGAATTGCTAATAGGCCTTAAAGCCCTTAATAACTTAATGGGCTAAAATAGAGTAAACAGGCCTGGACACATCAGGCCTCATAGAGCCCACACATGTTGAGGAGGCGGGAAAACAAGATCATCGCCGTCCGAGAGAGACTAAAAAAGTCCCCTGAGAGAGAGAGAGAAAGTGAGAGAGAAACCTTCGCTCGCTAATTTCGCTCGTTTCTCCTGTAATCGCCATGGGTATCAAGGTCTGATGGGTTCAGCTTCGAAAAGACGATTACTTTTTGTTTCAATTTTTCGATTTCGATCTAATGCTGGTGTTTTGTTTTTGGGTGGAAAAAATGTATGATTTTTAGGGTTTAACGAAGCTTTTAGCTGACAATGCGCCTAATTGCATGAAAGAGCAGAAATTTGAAAGCTATTTTGGTCGAAAAATCGCTGTTGATGCTAGCATGAGCATTTACCAGTTCCTTGTTCGTTATCTTCTTCCTTTGTATCAAATCTTATTTCGTAATGAAACATTCAGTGAGAGTATCTTTGTGTAATGTGAGTCCTGAGAATTGATGTGATGCAGATTGTGGTGGGGAGGACTGGTACTGAAATGCTCACTAATGAAGCTGGTGAAGTCACTAGGTTACTAGTACTACTCTCTCTCTCTGTTTTCACATTTGTAGCGTTTTTGGATCTTGAGGTTTGATGTGTTTTGTTTTTTCGTGTCTTTTAGCCATTTACAAGGGATGTTTAATCGAACGATTCGTCTTCTCGAAGCTGGAATTAAGCCTGTGTAATGTTCTTCTTCCACTTTCTTTCCTTTTTTTTTTTTTT
>VBRH01000224.1:1099-31356 GCA_014578085.1 Cardamine resedifolia | reverse complement strand
TTTTTTTTTTTTTTACTTTCTCTGTGTGTGTTTGCCTTTTCCTATTACTTTTGTTAATTTTAGTTCTGAGTTTTTTTCTACAGTTATGTGTTCGATGGAAAGCCCCCGGAGTTGAAAAGACAAGAACTAGCGAAACGGTAAATTTTATTATCCGGAATTGATGTTTAGTTCGAAAATGGTAATAGGAGTTTCTGAACTGTTGTTCACTATGGTTTTATCCATTCAGTTACTCCAAGAGAGCAGATGCAACTGAAGATTTGAGTGGTGCAATCGAGGTTTGTCACGATTGCTTACCTTACGAGCTACTTACCTAGCTTTACTTTACTACCGAAATAGCGTGATTTTAGAAGTTATTCCATGCTGACAGGCAGGAAACAAGGAGGATATTGAGAAGTACAGCAAACGAACTGTGAAGGTAGTCTATTTATTTCCATCTATGGATCGTTGGATTTTTTAGTTTCGTTAGCATCCACTGTAAAGCAATAGAATGTAGGACTCTTATTAATACATGTATAATAATATCCCACTCTCTAGGTGACAAAACAGCACAATGACGACTGCAAAAGACTCTTAAGACTCATGGGCGTGCCTGTTGTTGAGGTACCTATGTTATGTGCACTTGTGCAGAGACCTGAGGGTCTATATCTCTTCTGTTAACTCTGTGTTTTCGGTTATGATATGAAATGGCTAAATTTTCGAAAGGGAGATTGATGGCTTCTTACATACAGGCCACTTCCGAAGCAGAAGCGCAATGTGCTGCACTTTGCAAGTCAGGAAAGGTCTGGATTCTTTTGTTCTTTCTCTTTTCAGTGTGTTACCGAAAGTTTCGAGCGACCAGTGTCTTCCATCTCTTATAATCGGAGGTCCTGCAAGGTATATTAGTTACGATGCTCTCTTATGAAAAGCGTCTATCTGTTTAGGTGTATGCTGTGGCCTCTGAAGATATGGATTCCTTAACTTTTGGAGCTCCTAAGTTTCTTCGCCACCTGATGGATCCTAGTTCCAGAAAGATCCCTGTCATGGAATTTGAAACTGCTAAGGTTTCTCTGCCACACACACTATCCTTTCTTCTACGTGTTAAGTAAATTAGATTATCTCTCATCTAGTGGTCTCGTTTCAGATTTTAGAAGAGCTTCAACTTACCATGGATCAATTCATCGACTTGTGCATATTGTCAGGATGTGACTACTGTGACAGCATCCGAGGTATCTACTATCTAGAGATTTTTTACCTCTTTCAACTGTGGGTGATATAGATCAAAATTGTGGTTTTTTTCTCTGTTAAATGTAGACCGCAGGTTAGAAACTAATATGCATTTTGTGCCACAGGTATTGGAGGGCAGACTGCCTTAAAGCTTATTCGCCAGCATGGATCTATTGAGACTATTCTCGAAAATATAAACAAAGAAAGGTTTGACTCTGTTTAATGTTGTGATTTTATGATTTAAGAGTTCAAACCAACCAATATGAGAAAGGTTATAACTTGCGAACTCAGTCTAGTTGGCTGGACATTACCATAACCACATATCGAAGAAGCATTTTTCTGTAAATTTGTAGTCTAATCTAAATTAATCCAATTTTCACCTTTGTTGAGTTCTTACTTTTAACATCTGCTGTTCAAAGAAACAATAGCCACTATGTGTTAAAGACTTTTGCCATGTTGGTAATTTATGTAGGTATCAATTACCAGAGGTATGGCCATATAACGAAGCTCGGCAACTTTTCAAGGAACCTGATGTCTTAACAGATGAAGAGCAGCTTGATATTAAGTGGACCTCTCCAGATGAAGAGGTATAAACCTAGTTCTCTCGTTTTCTGTACCACCCAATTTTTGGGTTCTTCAGGAAATTTTCTTAATTACCTCTTTTTTCCCTTGCCAGGGTATAGTTCAGTTTTTGGTGAATGAAAATGGATTCAACATAGATAGGGTAACCAAGGTATGCTTCATGTAGTGTTATCATACTTTATTTCATATTTCCATATAGGTGCAATCCTTTATTCTGACAATATCGTGGATGATCTGAAATCCTTATATAGGCGATAGAGAAAATTAAAACTGCAAAGAACAAATCATCCCAGGGCAGGTTTGCACCTTTTTGAATATAATTAGTTGTGATTTTAGCTTGTACCTCTCCTTACACTCATTTCTTTCTTAAAACCTTTACAGGCTGGAGTCATTTTTCAAGCCAGTTGCCAACTCATCCGTGCCTGCTAAGAGAAAGGTTTGTCTCTTACAAGTTTATATATGGTTGAACCCATTTGTTCTGAAGCTTCTTTCGTTCGACTTGTACATGAATGTGTACGTCATATCATGCTTAAGTGAAAATAAAACACGGATTAGTAAATTAATTGGTAACTTGAAGACTTTCCAAACGAATCCCGATTCTTTGTTCTTGAACCATAGATCTTCTTGCTTTCTGCCTGCATTTTGTGATTATGAATTCATTGTGTCAATGTTCATGTCCTAGCCTGCGACAAACTCTCAAGTCTTAACACATGTCAACAAATGGATAGAAATATATGTACACTTTACACTCTAGTAAACTTTATATGCCTAGTTGCCGCTGAGGTGATTCCTCAATATACTGGATCACAGGGTACCAAATCCTTGCTCCGGCAGTATAAACCAGCTATCAGCAATAATGTGTGCTCTCTGCATGCTTATGGATGGAACACCTCCAATAACATTGTTAGCCTTAGGCTGTTCTCTCTATCCCGGGGTTCCAACCTTCCTGTTCAAATGGCTGGAGCTGGCATAGGCACAAGAATCTAAATATCATGGTGAACATTTAAAATCAATCTGGCATAATTTCTGTAGTTCTGTTTAGCTATATGATTTAGCCCACAGCTTTGAGCTGGAAACTATCTTTTACATAGATTAAAAAGTACCTCAACTCCTAAGATTCATGGGATCTATAGAACACTCTACTTTGTGCTTCACATCTTTCTATATGTACATCGATCATTTGGTGTTTATGGGGACTTTTTTTTACTTGCTAATAGGAAGTCCCAGAGAGTACCACTAAAGGAGCAACAAATAAGAAAACCAAGGGAGGTGGTGGGAGGAAGAAGAAGTAAACCACAGTCCCAGTTGTTTAAGGCTGTATAAGTTAATACGCTTTCTGCTGCAAGATCTGAAGGAGAAGCTCAATAAAACTGTGATGGTTTTTCCTAGGTCTAGGTAGTCTGTTTGCTTTTTGTTTTTGTTTTTCCGATGTTTCTGGGTTAGTCTCTGTTTTCTCGATAGTAGAAACTTAGTCGGGTTTGGATTTCATTATGGTTTCCATGAAGGGTATGATCATGAATTGTCTTTTTGACAAGGAAAATGCTTGTACTTTTTGTATTCATGTGCTGATTTCAAAACTCGATGTAATGTAAAAGCAAAACTCCTCGTTAAATTATGTATTTCTAATGATATTATGACTTGGTTCAGAAAACAGGATAGGTGCCAATAACAAAGATTCATCACATAAAAAAAATGGAAACATGATAACATAAGAGAAAGAGATGGATGCAGGGTTCAAACAATGGTGCAGCTGCTTCCGTTCTCGTAGCTATTAACTGTTACCATGTCGCAGGGTGGGTAGTAAGGGTACCAAGGATAGCACTCTGGTTTTTTTGGGTCTGGTTTCTTTGGCGGTCCAACGCTTACTAATACTGGCTTCTGTTTGATCTTCCTAAGCTGTTCTGCTACGCAGACCGGATCCATTGTACCCACCACTGTTAGTAAGCTTTTCTGTTCATCCAATGCAACTTGATTCACACCTGCATTCAAATCTCTCATCTTTTAATCGCATCTCTTATATATCTGTGGATTTAGTAACACTTTTTAAAGAAACAAAATCATACCTTCAAGCTCTGTGACAGCTGACATGATTGCATTTTTGCATTTCCCACACTTGATATCCACTTTGATCTCGATTTTCTGCTCAACACCAAAACAAACAAAACAGAATGATTCATGGGAAAATAAAACAGGATTTTTTGTTTTTGTTTTTGTATAAATAGTATGAACATGGTTTTACCTTAATCGTCATGATGAATATTACTTGGGAAGAATATGGATTATGGAATTTAGAAATGAATGAAGGAGAAGAAATTAGAAACAATATAAATAGAGAGATGGATGTAAGCATTTGAGTTTTGTCTATTTTATTCTCATTTCTCAACATCTTCCTTGAATGAAATATAAGCGACTTGACTTCGATTAAGTCTTTCTCCCAAATTGTTGCGTCAACGAACTCAAGTCTCGTCATATGTGTATGTAATTAATAATTATTTATAAACATATAATTGTATTTATACTTATGTGATACGTGTGTGCATATATTATATATATAACAAGTTATTTATATTTATGTATTTTCATTTTGAGTTATTAAATTAGAAATTTTCTTGGGGGCTTTTACCTAGTTGATTTATAACATCTAATACGGGACTCAACTTGAACTTGGGATTTTTCCAAGAGGGAATTTGTTAGTACTAAGTCTTAACTATTTGTTCACTTGACCCTTTATTTTATATTTATTAACATATTAAAATGTTGTGCACTTGTCAATGACAATGACAGTTTATCAGACAATCTCTGTCTGTCTTTATCAGATTCCGGTTAAGTTTGGTTGGACATAAACTAAAACCTTCTAGAAACCAGACATTGTTTGAGCATCTCTCCCCGGTTTAGTTATAAAGGTAAAATTTGGATTTAGTTTGATCAAAAGAAAACTTGTCGAGTTATAACGGAAATAACCAGCAAAAAAAAAAAAAAAAAAAAATTTACCACGAATACCAAATTTAATTTTCATACGCATAGTGACATGAACAAACTATTATGTGTCATGTGCACAACTATATCAAATATTTATATCACATAGTTAATATGCACGAAGTATCAAAAATCATGTACGCAACACCATAATCATTTTAACTATTTTAATTTAAAAATCATAATATTCGGAAGGATCATCAAATCCGAATAGAATAACTAGTCAAAATATCAACAAAAATAAATTTTATTTAAAAAATTTGTTCTAAAATATTTATAAAAATCATTTTGAAAATTTTTATATTAAATTTATTTTATATTTTTAAAAATAAAATTTATATTACTCCCTCTGTATCAAAAAGATTGATTTTTGAGATTTTATTTTTGTATCAAAAAGATTGATTTTCTGTATTTTTATTAAGTATTTTTATTGAAAATATCAATTAGTTAACTAATGCAATTACTTTTTTTTATTGGAATGTGGGAAAGTAGAGTAAAAACTAACTTGAAATTAGCTTTTATTAAAGACATAACAAATAAATAGTTAATTATGTTACAACATTTATTGTTTTCTTAATCTTGGTGAAAAATCTATAAAATCAATCTTTATGATACAGAGAGAATACTATTTTAATTTTTTCTAGTGTAGTAGTGGACACATATTTGATATTTTGGAATTTGGGAATACTAAATTCGATCCGTTAGATCCGACAAAATAATTATCCGGATCTATCCAAAATAAGTTAAAATTAAAATAGTAATATAAATTTTGTATTTCCCTTACGTCTCTCTAGAAGATGTTTATAAGGCTCATTATCAATACTAAAATAAAATTTCTATTATTATTTTAATTTTTTCCTATTTTGGACAAATTCGGGTAATTGTTTTTTGGATTTGATAGACCTAATTTAGTATCATGAAATTTCAGAATATCAAATATGCGTCCACTCTTACACTAGAGAAAAATTAAAATAGTAATATAATTTTATTTAAAAAAATATAAAAGAACAAGTTAATATAACATATTTCAAGTTGATTTTTATAAACATTTTAGAACATATTTATTATGTGATTTCTTAAATAATACACAAATATTTTTAATGAAATTTATTTTTGTTGATATTTCGACCAATTATTCTATTCTGATTTGATGATCCGGATATTATAATTTTTAAATTAAAATAGTGAAAAATGATTATGGTGTTGCATAAATGATTTTTGATACTTTGTGCATGTCAACTATGTGATATCAATATTTGGTGTAATTTGACATATAATACATAATACTTACGTGCATGTTACTATTCGAAGTCAATAGTTCGTGTAGTTATGAGAATATTAAATTAGTTTGTATCTGTAATTATGCTGTGACCTATAGGTCGTGTAACTTATCATTATTTTCCCTTAATAATTTCCAGAAATATAAAGTTTATTTAGGTGAGTTTCCTCGTACGGTACTAACTACAGCCTATTAGGTTTTTTTTGTTTGTTTTTTTTTTATAAAGACAGCCTATTAGGTTAGATGTCAATGTCTCTATTATCCGATAAATTACCCTTTAAAACTTAATCACAACAATTAAACATATAAACCTAAATTTGGCTAAATTAAGGGTGTAAACCACCTTTCACAATTAGCCTAATAATAAACCTGTAAAGCCTCTCAATAGTTCCCTTATAAGAACACCAATTTTTTTTTTTTTTTGATAAACAAAAGAACACCAAATTTAAAGCTTATATATTCGTGAATTTATTTTCAATTATAAATTCATCAAGAATAAATTCTTTTTCACAAGATAAACAACAACAACAACAATAATGGCGTCTACTGCTACCAATCTTGTTGTTGTTGTTGTTACCATGTTGGTCGCAGCCGTGGCCGTCGCAGATTCCGACATGCTTCAAGATGTTTGTGTTGCTGATTTGTCCAATGGTATTATTATTATCCCCCCAATAACACATATTGTTCGTATAAAAAAATTTACGTTAATAATGTCCCGTGATACGCTTTGATATCTTTCTTTATTCATCGTTGAAGAAACAAGTCAATTCTCTTTTTATAATTAACATATCATGGTTTTTCTTATAGTTTCCAGTTTCCACCGGATATTATATTTTTTTCCCATACCTATCTACTTAAAACTGTATCATGAAGACATTTAACACCCAATTGTGACATTTTGAAACGGAATCTTCTCATTTGATGTTTATATTTAATTTCTTTTTTTTCGATTTTAGGATTATATTATTCAATAGTTTATCAGGATTTATCATATACTACTAGTATTTATTAAAATGTTAAAATAAAAAGTAGGTGTGAAACTTAGGATTGAAATCTTCAAACATTCTTTTTCAATACAATAGAAACAAATATAACTAAATTTTAAATTAATCAAAAGATTTTGACTTTTTTTTCGGGTTGTCAAAATTTATCTAAATTTTCTTCTTTCTCTTGACAAATGAAGCGGTCAAGGTCAACGGATACACATGCAAGGACTCAACACAAATAATACCGGAAGACTTCTACTTCAAAGGCTTAGCCTCCATCGCCGCCACAAACACAAGCACCGGCGCAGTTGTAACCGGAGCCACCGTAGAGAAGATTCCAGGACTCAACACACTCGGTCTCTCCATGTCACGCATTGATTACGCACCAAACGGCCTAAACCCACCTCACGTGCACCCACGTGCCTCCGAGATCATCTTTGTCCTTGAAGGTCAGCTCTACGTCGGCTTCGTAACAACCGCCGGCAAACTCATATCCAAATACATTAACAAAGGAGAAGTTTTCGTCTTCCCAAGAGGACTCCTCCACTTCCAAAAGAACATTGCCAAATCAGCTCCAGCCTCTGTTATCGCCGCCTTCGATAGCCAATTTCCCGGAACACAATCACTTGTGGCCTCTCTCTTTGGAGCTCTTCCAGAAGACATTCTTGTTCAGTCATTCCAGATCAAACCTAAACAGGTTAAGAAGATCAAAACCAGATACCCACTCAAGAAATGAGAATGAAACATATAATCTTTGGTGTATCACTTTTGAAAACATGATTCTGTTAACTTTAACCATTCATAATGTTCATAAAGTTTTCTGAAAAGTGATTCTGTTATATACTTTGGACGTGCTAAAATATAACCAAAATGAAACAAACCGTCGATAATCTAACTAAACCAAAACTTTGTTCATTGTAAACACTAAGCAAAGAAGAAGAAAACAAAAGTTTACAACTTTAAAAATGAGATTGAAACAGAACTGATCAAAGCTCTGATTTTTCATTGTCTTAAAACCTAAAGAGCAAATTGTCAACACAATTTTTCATAAAATGGGAAACAAACGTCTTGTTTTTTCTTTTTTTTCTTTTTTTTGTGTGTGTATCCATTCATCACTTAGCCGCTCTTCCATCAGGAATGGAGAATAAGACAATGGGCTTTGAGGATTTGACAAAAGGCACATCACATCTGAAATAGCCTTTCCTCTCAAGCTGAATCACATCTCCACATTTCAGATTCCTCATATTCGAATCGCCAAGTGCCAATGTTTCCTTCTTTGTGTTTGGATTCACAAAGGGAGCAAGCTCATCATCATCTTCCAGCTGTATTGCAGCAAAAAAGGAAAAAAAAGATCAGTGGTTTCGACAGAGAAAACAGTTATGTCGAAATGCATCTCAACCGATTCTTACCTTCTTCTTGGTGATTAAGTAATCAAACTCTGTTAATGTGAGGTTGACCAATTCATTAGTGTCGGGAAGCCATGTAAGCTTCAGCTTCGTTGTCTTCACAGATCCTTGGAGATTCAGAACGCCAGATAACGCAGTGACACGACCCTCCTCGTCCTTTGTGATTTCCTTTACAATGGCATTTCCCCAATCCATCAAAGTTACTTCCTCATCAACAGAGATGGCACTCGCATCAGCTTCCTCGATCCAAATGCTCTTTGTGAAAGTTGTCGCTTTTTCTCCAGCACCTTCAAATTTCTTGTGCTTTGGTATTAGGCGAACAAACGGTACATCAGGACCATCTGTTAGGGTCAACAGTACACGCCGCTCTGCAATCACAGCCGTATGTCTAGGGCACACAGGGTCAATAATTCTCTTATTAATAGACCAGAGTTTGTCCCACTCCATCAAATTTAGATTCTTTGAAGCCCCCTGGAAACCAAAAAAGCCGTCAGATTCATTGCAGAACATTCGAGCGAAACAAACAACAATGAAACAAAAAGGTTTACCTGCTCCAGAATGAATTGAATTAGAGCCTCAATTTTCAAACCTCTGCGTACAATTCCTTGGACAGTCGGGAAGCGTGGATCATCCCACCCGTCAACCAATCTATTCTGGACAAACCAGAGAAGCTTGCGCTTACTGAGAAGTGTAAACACCAGATTTAACCGGCTGAATTCGTAAAGTATAACCTGTCGCATTCCCATGTCCTCCAGAACTTTATAGTACTGAGCATTTCGGTCATGATACTCACTAGACCGAAGGGCATGCGTTATACCTTC
This sequence comes from Cardamine resedifolia, assembly GCA_014578085.1. Lineage (NCBI taxonomy): Eukaryota > Viridiplantae > Streptophyta > Magnoliopsida > Brassicales > Brassicaceae > Cardamine > Cardamine resedifolia. The sequence goes on along the minus strand of VBRH01000224.1, from coordinate 22,103 downwards.
AAGGGAATCGACAAACGGGCAAGCAAAGTCATATGTTGGATATAGCTTATACTTATCCCCGATACGGTGGTGAGACATAGTGTTGCATCGATAATAAACTGGGTCGCGCATGGCTTTGTTAGGATCTTGCATGTTAAATTTCCCCCGAACGCAGCACTGTAATCCTCTCTCACTTCCCTCAATCATTTTCTTCCATAGGTCCAAATTCACATCGACGCTATGATTCCTACATTTTGAATCAATCCCATCCATCCTCTCTTTCTGCATCTGCTCCCTCGGAGTATCATCAACATAAGCCTTACCCTCACGGATAAGTTTTTCCGCCATTTCCATCAGTTCAGGAAAATAGTCAGAAGTGTATGTTACTCTCTCATACTTGATTCCCAAGGTCCCAATATCTTTCACAAGATTATCCACAAACTCATTGCTTTCTTTAGCAGGGTTCGTATCATCAAAACGAATAATCACTTCCCCTTGGTAACGCTCAGCAAAATACTTGTTCAACAACGCAGCCTTGGCATGTCCAATATGAAGATAGCCACTTGGCTCTGGAGCAAACCGAAGTCGAACCCTTCCCATTTCTGCTTCAGGCAAGTCCACTTCAGGTTTCCCTTTATCTTGTGCATCAGCTTGTTGGTCTTTGGACTTGGGTACAGCAACAGGCTTCCCTGAGCCTTTCTTCACAGCATATGTTGCTAGAACCTTGTTAAGCAGCTCACTGTACTCGTCTAGTATAGAATTATACCATCTAACCAAACTCAGATACTTTTTCGATTTCCTCAAACTCTCCCATCTTTGGCCAGATCCTGTCAAGATTCAATCTTTAACTAATGAGATTCAAATAAAGAGAAGTGCACGCCAAAGTCATAACAAAGCTAATGAGTTTTTTTTTACCAGCAAGAGCTGACCAAATAGCAACATCAGCAATGGAAAGAGAATGAGCAACAAGAAACGTGCGGCTCTCGAGGTACTTATCAACACGACTACAAGCATTCTCAAACTCTGAACCAGAGGAGAAGACAGTAGCGTAATCTACCCACTCATCAATCTGATTAATTCACCAACAAGAACAAGAAAAGATTAAAAATTTAAACATCAGAAGATTCGTGCTTTGAAGATACAAGGATCGAGAAATCAAGACCTGAGAAGAATCAAAAGCATTGCTTCCGTAGAAATCAGGAAGAGAGTTCGCCGATCGACCAACGTAACGAAGAAGAACAGATGTTCCACTCAATTTGCGCCTAAAATCAAGGATTCGAAGAAAAAAGGATTTAACTTTCAGAGAGATAAAAACGAAGAATGAATCAGAGCGAGAAAAAGGAAATTACCCGTCGGAGAAGACAAAAGTAGGAACAGTGGTTGCGGCGGAGGAGGAATCAATAGTCACCGGAGAAGCTGAGAGAGAAAGAGCAACGATGACTGAAAGAGGTGGACTTTCCGCAGGGAACGAAAGCTTCATACCATCCATATTGGATCTGAATCCAAATCACAAGAAATCGAAGATCAGATGTAATGGAAATGAATTGGTCAATGTGATATTGGAGAATAAATTGGCGGCGAAGAATTGGTAAAAAGACCGTATAAAGGATTAGGGTTAGGTTTTAGACTTTGGCAGGGTTTAAACTGTGGGCGCTCAAGTTGCAAACTTTTCTTTTTTTTAGTCCATAAAGTTCCAACCTTTACATTATTTATCTCCTCACACTTGAATTGAATAATTGGGTAGATGAATTGGTATTCTTTCACAAACAATGTGCTTGGTCATATTCAAGCTGCGAAGTATATCAAATGTATCATGCAGGTTCAGATATAAAGCAAGCATATGCTTGAATGATTAGTCTCTGTGTGACTGTATCAGTGTCTCTGTACTTCCCCTTACAAGAGAGTAGATACGACTAGTTAATTATGGAGGATGGGCATCGAAGTCTTCATAAGCTCCAATGCAGAAAAGCTAACAGGCAATTACAAATCGTTGAGCTTAATGTGTCATGGACTCGTTGGAAACAATCAAAACTAACAAACTCTGCTCCAATAGACCTAAGAAATGTGCAGTAAACATGCTCATTCAACCTTATCCCTGAAATGCATTGTTCAGATTGTTTCTTCTTGTGAATGGTCCTTCTTCTTTGAACAGAGTCATTGCTTAATTGCTGATATTATAAGAACTTAAGCTTTCTTCTTCGATTCCCGAACCAGAAAGACTTGATTAATTAGAGACTCTCAGTTCTCAACCAAATGCCTAAACCAAACCATAGAACATTGTCCATCACTAACTGCTCTGCTACATTCAACAACTGCTCTCTAACCAAGTCTCAACTATAATCTGCTACATTCAGTCCTAGACTAGTTATACGTACTAAACCTATAAACTAAGGCTTGAGCACCTGAGCTTCTTCAAATAAATCCACTCTCTGTCTTGAACTATCATCTTCCACATTAGGCACAGTGTAGAGAGATAAAAATCATCCAACTTTACGATGCACAGGAGACAAATCTTAATCCAATACATCTCCTACAAAGCTAAAAGGATGCAAACTCAATTCAACGAAAACTATAACCAATAATCACTCTGCTATACGAATCAGATTCAATACACAATTGCTCTACACAGAGCATTTTAAAGAATCATCATTGGTCTAAGACATATAATAAAACACTCAAAGGCATTGATGGATATATCCAGAAGAATATACAGATTGTGCAAAGAAAAACCAAAACCAAAAAATCTATAATAAGAATCAACCCCAACCCCAACCCCAATTCAATAATCAAACTTACAAAATTCACACGAGACCTAGAACAATCCACACATCTTAAACAATATGCCGAGACATCATTATAAACCTAGCCATCATTAACTGCTCTCTAACCAAGTCACAACAGGCCATCGAATATAATCTACCTCATTCAGTCCTTGACTAGTTATAGTAAACCTATTGACTAAGGCTTGAGCACCTGAGCTTCTTCAAATACACCCATTCTCTGTCTTGAATTATCATCTTACACATTTGGCACATTAGAGAGACAAAAATCATCCAACTTTACAATGCACAGGAGACAAATCTAAATCCAATACACTGAACTTATCATGAGTTTCATCATCTCCTACAAAGCTAAAGAATCCAAACCAATTCAATGAAAAACTCAAAACCAATAATCACTCTGCTATACGAATCAGATTCAATACACAATTTCTCTACACAGAGCCTTTTAAAGAATCATCATCATTGGTCTAAAACATAAGAAAAAACACTCATAGGCATTGATGGATATATCCAGAAGAAAAAAGATTCTATACAGATTGAGCAAAAACAAAACCAAAACCAAAGAATCTATAATAAGAATCACTCCCCAACCCCAACCCCAATCGAATAATCAAACTTACAATATTCACCGATGTGGATTGCATTCAACAGAGCAAAAATCATTAGTCTCTAACATAACTCTCAACATCTCATGAGTGAATCTTTCATCATTAGGATCAGAAACAGGAGAAGAAACAGAATCATCATCATCATCATCATCCTCTGTTCTACGATGTCTCATCACACGAAAGCAGCCTCCTTTATGAGACCCAGAACATCGTTTCGGTGATTTGGGTTTCTTTCTGATCCTATCTAAAATTCGCTTCTTGGGTTTTGAAATCGAAGGCATTGACAACTGATTCGTGTTCTCCAAACCATCATCATCATCATCTGCGATTATTACATCCTTATCCTTCTTCTTCTTCTTCTTCCTCGTCGTCGTTGTCTTCTTAGTATCGTTATTGACTCCGTTCTGATCATTTAACGAAATCTCGCCGTGATTCCGAGGCATTAACCAGATGCCGATTCCGAATTTCAAAAACCCAGAGATCGATCGGAATTCGAGAAATTGAGAGGCAAAAGGAGTTGTTGTTGTAATGCTCTGTGTTTGTTTTGTTTCTCTCCTACACGGCTTTCACTAGGTTTCCCCCAATAAAAAAAACCTTCGCTGGCTCACAATTAATTGTTTGTTTAACACTTTAACGACTTTATTTATTTACTAATTAATTGATTCGATGGACAAAATCGGATATCGCTGTTTTTTTTCTCTTCTTAATTCTTCTTATTCTTTTTCGGAGTCGTTGTTCCGATTATTATATGGAAAATGTTTATTTAAATGTTACTGGTCTTCTTCTTAAGAAATAATAATGTTTATAATTACTTTTTTGGGGGACAATATTAACAAATTGAGTTTTATTTTCTCAAAATGTATCCTAATATATCTTTGGCCTAATTCTTTTTCATGATGATACCTTTATTATATTTCATCTCTTTAACAAGTTTCGTAATGAACATAAACATCCTATTGATGTTTCGATGGAGAGAAGAATCATATTGGTGGAGACGTGTGTTATTTCCCTTTGTTGACTCAAGAAAAGTTATTAAAATTGAACATGATCTCGATAAAGGAGGAGATATTCTATTTGATAGTATTTTATTAGGAAACTAATACGCTTTTAATTGGTTTTTTTTTTTTTTAACGTCTGATATTAATCTCGAACCAAAGATGCTCAAAAACAGAGCAATACAAAACTCTAAAACAGAGTCTTGATACAAACGAAAAATATAAACTTGAAAAAGAGAAGGATTAAGCTTCAATTCGATTAAGTAACCACGCTTTATGTTAATTAACTATCTATAATAAAAATAAAAATAAAAGATAATTCAAGCATGACGATCAGCTTTCAATTGGTTAAGATGCGGGGTTTTTTTTTTCTTTTTCTTTTAATAAACTGTCCTTTACAATCTTTTTCTTTAGAAAACAATGTCTAGTTTTCGTTAACTTTTAAATGTATTTTTCATATCTTATTATTTGTCAGTTCATTAGTAAACATAACTATTTGTAGTTAAAAATTTTTTTTTATCAAAACAAATATCTCAAAGGAATCCTTTTGTGAAAAATGTGATGTTTAAATTTTTTTTTTTGTTCTGTTAGCTAGTTTTTCTATTTGTTGATTAAATGATTTAGGACCAGCACATAAATTGTGAATTCTTCTGCCATTTTTAGGGGAATACAAATTTGCAACAACATATATATTAGTATAATTTAACTGTCACACTTCAACTCTTACATGACTTTGTGAAACATATAATCCTTATTTTTTGGAAACATTAGAAAAGATTCAGTGCTTCAACGAAGTGATTTTTCCTCGAGCTGATGATAACATTTTCGTTGAAATAGAGTTTGGCTTGAATGTAATAACGTCGCTAATTCCATGGCAAGATATGCGAGAATTCTGACAAATATTCGGAGAAACTATCCTCGCATTGTTCACAAATATTCCCGACCCTCCGGTTCTTGTGATCGTGAACATTTTATCAGAGAGGCTACAAGGAACAAGAGTCTTGTTAGGAAAATGAAGCATGTGGTTGATCATAAGCCAAGCAGGGATCGTGTGTCTTAGGATAAATGTTTCAAGATTCTCTTGATGTATGTCTGCTTGAGAAAGATCGTTGTCGCTTGGCATCAAGAAAGTTATATCTGTGTTCCTGAAGTAATTTGTATCGTTGAGGAAACGGAGAAGAATGACAAAACCGTTGTAAGTTTGTCTTCTCATGTCGGCCATGGCAGAGATGAGGTCGGTTTGGTTGAAGTTGTCATGTCTCAATATGAGATGTGGCTCGGTGGATGCAAGAATCGTAAGAAATGAGAAAAACAAAGGAGCTATAGTTAGGAAAAGAGTTCTCATACTAGCTGATAGATGTTAGAGTTATCCACTCATAAAACCTTGTATAGAAACTTATACTATATGGGAAAATATAGAAGTTCATGATTTTTACGAGTTAATAATAAACCGGTGTGAGTCTCGTAGTGATTAGTTGACCCATGGTTGATTCGTGACTTCAACTTTTGTTTTTCATCTTTTAAGTGTGACTAGAATACTTGTGTGGATTTTCTCTTTCTCAGTCATACTTCATCCTTTATAATTCTTTTTGTCATTTTAAAGTTTTAATATAACTTGTTATTTTATAAATTCAAAGCCAATTTAATTTATGTGAAAATGTCGAAATTACATTATTGAAACGGATGAAGTAAATTTTTGTTTTGAGAAACTCTTGAGGATCAGTCAGAGGTTCGAACAACAAACTCTTGGCTTGAATTGCACCAAATTCTATATGTTGAACTACATCAAAAAGACTCCACTAAAAAATAAAAAGACAAACACAAAACTTTGTTACACCACAAGTATAACCGAAATAAATACACGCACAAATATATACATCCATAGTCGAAGAAAAGAAAAGAAAAATCAAGAAGATGAAGGAGGAGAAGAAGAAGAAGAATTAGGTGTTGAGAAGGTTTAGTGAAGAACAAGATCATTAAAACCGCGTTTAGAGGCTAAGCCAATGACACACAACATGTAAAACACTTTCCCACTCTTCACTTTTGCTTTTACTATTGCCTTTCCTTTCTCCACTTTCATCTTAGCCTTAACCAACATTGGCTTCTGCATCTGCGATTCTCCTAACCACTCTCGCTCTTCTGCTTCCGGTTCCTCCTCTATCGTCTCTAGCCTCCCCTTTAATATCTCCTCCAAGTCTTTCCCCAAGTCACATATCATCTTATTCTATACAAATCACAAACACCTTTTTGAAAACTACATGTCTAATAGTGAAAACAGACAAATCCAAAATCTCCGATTTTTACTATATTTACCTCGCAATCATGGTTTAAGTTCCTTTTGTTCATCCGTCGATGTACAACCCACCACATCTTCTTATAGACCAATCTCCTCATATAACCTTCTTCCTTATTCAAAGTTTTTTTTTCTTTCTTGTCACAGCAGTTTCTCTAAAAGATTGTAGAAAATGTGATGGCTTTCACCAACCCTTTTACAGCTTTATAATGATACTACTTGATTCTCTCAAAGTGACCCAAAAAAGTTACTTTACAGACAAGCTTCAATCTTTAAATGTGTTGCTTCTCATTATAGCACATAGTATTAAACAAAACGAGGTGGTTGTCACAAATCATCACATTCTGTTTTGTTAAGTCTTTATGTTCTGTAAAGTGTTCATTTCCTCTATCATTCTATCTCTCTTCTTGCCTTCTTTTATTTATTTATCTCTCCCTTAATTGATGCTTTATTTGTCACGCTTAATCTCCATCAACTATATTAAATAATATGTTTTCCGGGGATTTACAAGTCTATTTCGTGTATTGTCAACGACTTATCGGAGACAAAATAATGCTATATAATGCACTTGGAACTCAAGAGCATATCAAACACACTCAAGTTCGAGAGTTTCACTAGCCATTGCAATTAACATTGCGTATCACAAGGTCCTAGGGACATTAAGGTTCATTGAGTCAGAACTTAGTAGAACAGAAAATATGAGATTTTTGGTTTACTAATATGAGATTTGTATAGGTAAAAGTGTATCAAAGGTAGTTTAGGGAATAAGATGTATAGCTTGCGGATCAAGTATGAGTAATGTAAAGTGGTTTCATTATTGATCTTTGACGTATACAAACATATCATTTTGATATATTTTTCTCATACATGTTGCTAAGCATTCAACAAAGTAGAGAGGACTAACTCTTCCACTTGCTCTCAACTATGTAAAATTTAAAGATAAATTACAAAACATCACAAATTACAATAACATCACAAATAACTTTTTTTTTTTTTTTTTTTTTGTGTAGTAAAATATCACAAATAACATTTGATTAACCATTGTCTTACTATTTCACCATTTCACCTGTTTTTTTTTATCTCCTTTTGTCTATACGAAGTCACAAACTTCAAAATCCGAGCTTTTTCTCTAATACAATAGGGAATCCCCAGTGAGAAGAGAGAATGAGATTGGAATATAAACCTTCTCTGTTCATTGTATCTGTAATCCAAGCGTAAGTGCTCAAGATCTTTCTTGGTAAAACTAGTGCCTTAAGAACCAGCCTCCTAGATCGGTTAAGTCTGAATCCTTTTGACCTACCCTCGAGCTTCTTTCCCGAGTCATGTCTTTTAGTTCTTGACGTTGTCGCCTTCTCATAATGATGACTTAGCTTCTGGTACCGCAATGGTGATCTTGACCGGTACTTACCAATAATCTGAAGCATCTTGAGGTAATTCTTGTTGTTTGAAAGATACAAAAACAGAGCAAATAGATGATTTCAGAAGATATTGTTTTTGAAGTGTTCGAAAGTAGTTGTAAGAGACAAAACACTTAAATAAAACACAGAGTTGAGTAACAAACAAAGAACACTTGGATGATGATTGATGAGAGAAGGGGGCTCCATAAATGATAAGAAAAGTGAGGGAGAAAGATTCTGAAAGCACATGGCTATTTTATTCTTTGTATTTATTAAAAACCACAAATCCCCAAATCTTCTCAATTTTTGCAGTTTCTGTTCAACCACACAAGCCAGAGAGAGACTGCATGTATTTGACCTATGTGGCTATGGTTGTCACATGAACAAAAAAAATTGATGTTATAGTGAGTAGGCAAGTTGAGAGACATGTGCAATGATTGGAATAAGAGATATTTAATCTAAATAAGAGAGTATTGAGAAAATAAGCCACTAACTGAAGCCAGCGGCGTTATTATTTGGCATCAATATAGATAACTTATTAAAGAGATGATTAAAATAAAAATGCAAACATTCATTTTTAGTTATGAATATTTAGAAAAAAAGTATTTTCTTATTGTTCTATAAAATTATTACAATTTCTTTGTGTCTTTGCTCGGCCCTCGCTTGAGAAAACATTTTGTGTTATATTTAAATAAGGAGCTCTATCACACGCTGAAATTAAAGTGAATTAAAAATGTTGTAAAAGACATCAAAACCGGTATTTTTGGGTAATAGATACGAAATAATTGTGTTTATTATCAATGTCTTCAATAATTTTTGAGTTATAGTGTTGGATTCAAGACTTGCAGTGGTTTCGATCTTCAGTTTTTCTCTTGCGAGGAGGTGGCCAGCCTTTGTCTGTAAGTGGCAAATGTTGGTTTGCGAGGGTCCGCGTGTAAGAGTTGTTGGTCCTTAGTTGTGTTTCTCCTATCGGAGTTCAAGCTCATGACTGCTTTCTTTTCTGCCGATGTTTCTACTTGGTTTCGGCATCCCCAAGATCTATGGAATTAGTTGCGGAAGTGTTTTAGTTTGGAGTGTCAGATTTAGTTATTTGGCTTCCTGAGTTTTAACCCTTTTATGCCTCTTCTAAGGTTTTTATCCTTGTGTTCGTCTCTCCGTTTTGGAGCTTCTTTCTCCAGTGAATTATGTGATTCATCTGGCCTTGTCTCTAAAAGGATGTTGTTCCTTGTTGGCTTTTGTTGTTTGTATTTCCATGTATTTTGATTGGCTACATTTGATGGTGTTTGTTTTGTGCTTACACATCAATAATAGTATATCCTAGATGAAAAAAAAAAATCAATGTCTTCAAGAATTCATGCACTAAACGAAAAGGTGCTAACATATGAAAGAAAGCCCACTACAGTACGTTGGACTAAGGCCCATTAAAGGCCCATTTATTAGAAGTAAACCCGTACAAAACCCACACGAAAACGCATCTTTTGACTTGGTGACGAAGGGACACGAGAAAAGAGGAACTTTTTACTCTCTCACTCACAACTTTCGCGTCCCTCTCTTTAATTAACTGTAAAAGTTCACGTTTCTTCTTCCGTACACTTTTTCTACTTTCCAACACGATAATCAATTTTTAATTAACTTCGATTAAGCGCTACTAATCTGATCAAGAACGAGCTTATACAGTGATTAATTTCAGCATATCATAATTAAACGACGAAAACAAACACTTAAAAAGAGAAAAATCTACAATTCTAAAACCTTTAGAAACAGTAAGAAGGTTCGTCGTGTAAATGAAAAAGGCGAAAAAAACGTCTGCGGCGGAAATAAAACGCCGATCTGAGACGAGACCAAACGACGCGTTTCAACCTCCGAGCTGATCTCAATCTCGTCAACACAACTCGCTTCACTCTCTTCACAGATCTCTTAACTTTCTCTGTGAAGCTCTGTTTTCTAGAGAACTGGTAGCTTCTGAGAAACAACTGTCTCTTCTCCCAATACTCTCCACAAGGTCCATGACTGTAGTAGTCACCGCCACAGCTGCGTCTCAATACAAGCTTCTCACTCATCGGAATCTAAATCAGTAGATTAAGATTTTTAAAACGCTCAGTCGCCGCCGCAAACGCCTCCGCCGTTAGTAGCGTAATAGGGAAGAGTTAGGTTTAGAAGCGTGCATTAATATCTCTCTTTCTCTCACTCTATTTTCAAGTATTTATAGGAATTTTTTGCTTTATGTTTACACACTGTGTTCTTATTGGTGCAAATATTTTTGGTCTCTCTTTGATTTGAAAGTCTTTGTTTCTTGTAAATATACATCCAAAATTTTCTGGCGAGACTTTTAATTTTTTAACCTCTTCCCAATAAGTAACAAAATTCCACTATCATAAAGTAAAAACGGTTAACCAAATAAAATCCATTTGTTTCGAGAATGAATGTGTATTTTTCAATCAAATTAACTCTTTTTTTTCATGAGACCATTAGTATTGAAAATTGAAAAAGAAATTTATTTTTGTTTTGTTTAATTCAAATACACATGTACATTGAATCACAAGGTCGATGCAGAAAACGTGAAATTACGTATCATCCAAGACAATAGTTCAACGAATTTAAAGAGAAAATATTGTTATTGTTTTTAATTATAACTTACTTTTTCTATAATATAAAAGAGAATTTCAATTGATTATAATATATATATACTTATATCGTTCCATAATATAAAATGTTTTAAAATTTTTTTTTTTTTGCAAAATATAAGATATTCTCACATTTTTTATGTAATTTTTAATTTATTAAATATTAAACAAGTATCTTTTTAAAAAGTATATATATTTCTTTATAGACTCCGATACAATATAATCTTGTAGTGGGCCTAATTTAAAATAAAATAAAATTATTTAATCCCTTTGTGGTCACATAAAAATATGAGAGACCTAAACAAATAAATAGTTTATGTTTGGTGGATAAGTAGTAAAGTGTGGTTCGGTTTGTGAAGATGTGACATTGGCATTAGAGAGGGATAAGCCAACTCCTATGCATTTACTTTACTTTGCTTGCTTTGATCAAAACCTAACCCTATCATCATCCTAAGAACAAGACCTGTTTATGCAATGTCACAACAAAAGCATAACAATAGTGTATCTCCAAAGTTTAAATTCTTTATCACAATCTTACTTACAACTCTATTATGATCTCAAACTTAAGATATTGATGCCATCTGGTTACGTGTATAATAAAGAATATTCCTAGTTGGCTGCGAAACGATTCACAAGCTTGACAAGTACTCAACTGAGACGTTCCATATCATATCCTATTGTATGTATCTACAAAGCAGGCAAGAACAAGAAACAAGCTGCAAAAGCAAAATGCCAGTAGAAGACTCATTGTATAAAGCTACAAGATTTTATAGGCAAAATAGGTATAGAAGCTTTTTCATTTATCCTCAAGTCTCCTACTAACAACATCTTCCATCTAAGAACACACCTGAGAAGATTCCATCTGAATCCAACTATTAGGAGCATGTTTTGTACCTTGTTAATGGTGTTTTCTACATCTTGTCTGCTCCTATCTAGGCCCACTTTCATTTGCAGAGGGGACATTGCTAGGGAGACTAGATAGATCGATGTCAATGAGTGACATATCATACATTGTATCAAGAGAGTCTGATGCATCCACTAGCAAGGAAGATTTCACAGCATCAGAGCGTGCAGGATCAGAAGTTACGCTGGAGCATTTTGGTGAGCTTGCCTCTGAAGATAGACTACTTGCGACCGAAACACCATCTATCTTGTTTGCATACACGGGTTTGTTCTTTCTCATTGCATCCATCTCTTGTCCAGTTGGCACAAAAGTTCTCGACCGATACTTCTTTGTCCCCTCATCACCACCTTCTTGATGGTTATAGAGCACATAATCGTGATAAGTAGGAGCAAACTGCAAAAAAAAAATCATCAGGAAACCAAAATGACAAAGTTATTATCTTGAAATAGAGATGGTTTAGTTACCTGGTGAACAGTGTCATGGTAGAAGTCATTTAGTTTTACAGCATGTGATAGGCTCCCTGAGAAACTGCCAGCTCCACCAACATTGGCACCGGCATACTCCTTGTATGGAAAAGCATAGAAATGGCATGCCGCAGCTATAAGCATCTCAACACATATTATAAAATTTTGAAAATGAGCCGCTTGCTCTGCGGTCTTTATGAATCCAGATTTTGCAGCTAGGAAAACTAGAACACCCTGTAGAAGAGGGTCAAAAATCACAATTAGAAAAAGTAAGTATACGCGGAAGACAGAAAAAGGTAAGAGTGGATGTGAAATTTACCTGCCAATAGGTTAGAAAGACCACAGACTTTATGATCACAAACTTTGGGACTGGATTGAATGGCTGAAGAAGATCTCTGCATGCCATATAAAACAGCACAAGCGCGTACAAAGCCACTGTGTAGGATATGGTATAGATGATGGTAAGATAGAGATATGCTTGATCAGGGTTAAAGTTCCCATCCTTGTACTTCCCTTTGGCATAAAGCACAAGTGTGACAGCCACTAGGAAAGGCTTCAGAATTACAAATTGCAGACAACCTTGCTTGCATCGTCGAATAAAACGCCTGCATTGACAAGACCATGGAGCATATGTCAATAGATGTCAGGTAAGAGGACTGTCTTCAAGAAAAAACGAGATAAATAAAAGTCATCATGAGACCGAGACATCTAAACAGAATATTCAATGTCCCTGATGAAACTTAAACTGTATGCAACCAAATGATTGTCTCCTTGTAAAGATTATTCATCTTATTATATAGAATCTTAAAAATTTGCATGTATTGTATGACTTGCACAGAAAATGCAGCTGCCAAAATGATAGGAAATACCAGGAAATACTATGTAAACACTGGAAACTTACCCGTCCAATGGTAATGGCGGAAAACAACATGTCATGAGAGACCATGATGGCTTTAGGGAACGACCGCTTAAACTAAGAACTACTGATCCTGGGCCTCCAACCCATGCCAAACACAGCGATAGGAAATTGTAAATAACCCATGCTTCATATCTGAAAACCCCAAAAAGGTCATTAGATAGAGTCATAGAGACATAAATGTAATAAGACCATTGACTTTAAATGGACTTGGAATTTTATTCTAGCTGTTAGAGGAAGAACATCAACAAGCCCAATTAGAAATTATGAAACACTCACACTTCTCTTATGGAATCAAAATATATGGAGCTTTTGGGTAGCACAAGAGACAAGAATGACATGAAGGCATAAACCTGGTACCAGGAAGAAAACATCAATAACATGTCAGTGAGATATAATTGAACATGTTAAGGACTAAACAGTTAAGGTTAGAGATGACAATACTAACCGGGACCATGAAGATGATTCGTACGATATATCTCTGATAAGTTGGTTCCGTGTAATTCAAGAGATGCCTGTAGATATGAAATATCGCCAAAGCAATGGCTCCAGCAGTACATAGAAATGCCACAATATTCAGATAAAATGGTATCGAATCCGCCATTTCTGCAAACAAAGAAGAGACATAAATCGCTAAGAACAAACTCATCAAACTATATAATCAAAGCAAATGCAATAAAGGAGCTTTTTTTGGTACAAACCTCTACAAGAACTAAGACGGATCTGGAAAAAAAAACTTCAAATTGCCTTCTCCGAAGGTATCAAAAGGCTTGTGAAAAGCAGAAACAAGAACCCTAAATCACGAGCCCAATTTTCTAAAGTTAAGATCTTTCTGTAAGGGATCGGCAAGTAGGAGTCGAAATGACGCACACCCAGAATTGAGATAAGATCCGTGAGTGAATCAAACGCAATTAAGGAAGAGCATACCTTGAAATTGAAGGGCGAAGAGAGAACAATGTAACCGTAGTAACGAAGCAAAAAAAAAAAAAACAGAAAACCCCTCTGAGAGAGGAATTTGCGGATTTGGTGATGAGGGTTTTGATAAGCCTTCTTCTTCCTTGGAAAGAAGAAAACTTGGAAATGGGTTTGCACAGCAAAGCAAAGTCGAAAAGAAGCAAATGCAGAGAAATTAAAAAAAAAAAGGGAATCTTTTAATTATAGTTTTGAAGATTTTTTAGATGAGAACGTCCATCCAATCCAGCCTGTGAACTTCAAACCCTATATAATTTCACTTTTAACATTTGTTTATTTTATTTTTGGAATAATCTAATTTTCCGTAACACTCACAACTCTACCCGATCCAATGATTTCAATATTATCGTTCATAAATTATTCATTAGCATTATATAAACTATATTATAATTTGTCGGTCAAGGATTAAACTACATTAGCTTTTGTGGTCTACATTAGCGATAAATTAATAGCTAAAGTTGAATTTTATTATTGGTATAATATTTTATTTTGTTCGATTTTGTTTTGAATAATACTAGTAAGTTGTTATAGCAAATGAGAAGAATATTAAAAATAGATATAAAATTAGCACGTAACTTTTTGTTTATATTTTAAACATATTTCATTTCATATATTCATGTAGATAATATAAAAATTTAAAATAATAAGTTATCCATTTATACAAAAACCTATAACTGTATTTGATAAATTAGATATCCAAGAAAAATAAAACATACTTTATTTAGCTTGAATGCTCAGCTTCACCTAAATGACCTAATGGGTCAAAGTCAAAGGACACAGGAAGAGTTTACGACGATTTAACAAAAACACTATTCCATAAGGATGAGACTAATTTATTTATCCCAGAAAAAAAATATCTACCTTCCATACAAGGCTAAAGCCTTACCTTGGGCCTGAATATACATAAACAAGCCCAAAAAGGCCCATTAGATCTGATATTTTACACAACTTGAGAGGTTTAGAAACAAATAAAAGATAGGGCGGAGCAGAGAAGCAAAGCGTGGAAGGTTACAAAGCCTTTCAAAAATAAAACCACACTCTCAACTCTCTCACCTTATCTCCTTCCTCCTTCTCCTCTCCTCTCGTCTCCTCTCCGTCGAGCTAGTTTATCTCAAAAAATGGCGTCGACGGTAGGAGTTCCATCACTTTACCAAGTTCCTCACCTTGAAATCTCTAAACCCAATTCCAAAAAGAGGTCTAAATGCTTATCTCTTTCTCTAGATAAGCCTTTCTTCACTCCTATCTCTCTTCGTAGAACTCGTCTTATCCATTCCTCTTCTTCTTCTCTTCTTGTTCCTTCTGCTGTTGCTACTCCTAATTCTGTTCTCAGTGAAGAAGCTTTCAAAAGCCTTGGTCTTTCTGACCATGACGACGAATTTCACCTTGACGGTGACGGTGATGTTTCTTCCGACGATGGTGAAGAACTCGCTATCTCGAAACTTGGCTTGCCTCAGCGTCTTGGTGAGTCTTTAGAGAAGCGTGGTATTACTCATCTCTTCCCCATTCAGGTTTGTCTCTTTCTCTTTGGATAATCTTCAACTTAAGTTTTAGTTTAGGTTTCCATTTCCACTTTCAAGTTTTGAAAAATGGTTTCTTTTTTTGATAATCTGAAAAAATGGTTTCTTTAGGTTTCAGTTATGTATATTTCATTTCCAATTTCAATTTTTCTTTACATAAATTGTTTCTTTGTGGATAATCGGAGAAGTTTTTGTTGACTTATCTGTGTTTGCTTAAGACTAAAATGTTAATTATGTTTGAGTCTCTGTTGACATGCTGTTTTTGGTATATGTGTATGAAGAGAGCTGTGTTGGTACCTGCACTGCAAGGAAGAGACATCATAGCTCGTGCAAAGACAGGAACTGGAAAGACTTTAGCTTTTGGTATCCCTATCATTAAACGTCTCACTGAACAATCTGGAGACTACTCTGCTTTCAGGTCTTTCTTTTCTTTACTTTGGTATACCATTTGTTTACATTGACCTTTTTACATTGGATTTTGCTAAAGGTTTAGTTTTTTTTTCTCTTATTGAGCAGGAGGTCTGGTCGTCTTCCTAAGTTCCTTGTCCTTGCGCCAACTCGAGAACTGGCTAAGCAAGTGGAGAAGGAGATTAAGGAGTCTGCACCTTATATGAGCACTGTTTGTGTATATGGCGGTGTTTCGTATACCATTCAGCAGAGTGCTTTGACTCGTGGTGTTGATGTTGTTGTTGGAACTCCTGGAAGGATCATTGACTTGATTGAAGGAAGGAGTCTCAAATTGGGAGAAGTTGAGTATTTGGTACTTGATGAAGCTGATCAAATGCTTGCTGTTGGTTTTGAGGAGGCTGTTGAATCGATTCTTGAGAATCTCCCAACTAAGAGACAGAGCATGCTTTTCTCAGCAACTATGCCTACTTGGGTTAAGAAGTTGGCGAGGAAGTACCTTGACAATCCCTTGAATATCGATTTGGTAAAAGCTTTACTTAGCTTGGTGGCTCTTAGTTGCTTCTCATTTTTTTCAGGTAGACTTAGATGCTTAATGCTATCTTCTTGTTTGTTTTACTGGATTGGCAGGTTGGAGACCAAGATGAGAAGCTCGCAGAGGGGATCAAACTTTATGCAATTGCCACCACATCGACATCAAAACGCACTATTCTAAGCGACCTTATAACAGTATGGCTCAGCTGATAGTTTGCTGTCTTGCTGAACATGGTTGATGGTTGGTTGGTGTCTAAATTGATTATTTCTATTTTCTATATTTGAAGGTGTATGCGAAGGGTGGCAAGACCATTGTTTTTACCCAAACAAAAAGAGATGCAGACGAGGTCTCTCTAGCATTGTCAAACAGTATCGCTTCTGAAGCACTTCATGGAGATATATCCCAGCATCAAAGAGAGAGAACACTCAATGCTTTTCGCCTAGGGAAATTCACAGTTCTAGTTGCTACTGATGTTGCATCTCGTGGACTTGACATCCCGAACGTAGATTTAGTAAGTTTTCAAAGCTTTAAGTAGATAGCTTGTCCTCTTTTATGGCATGTTTGTCTGTTTTTTTCTAACAATTTCTTCTACAGGTTATCCACTATGAACTTCCTAATGACCCAGAGACATTTGTGCACCGTTCTGGTCGTACTGGGCGCGCAGGGAAAGAAGGCTCTGCCATTCTCATGCACACCAGTAGCCAAAAGAGAACAGTGAGGTCTCTGGAGCGTGACGTTGGCTGCCATTTTGAGTTCATCAGCCCACCAACCGTTGGAGACTTGTTGGAAGCATCAGCTGACCAATTGCTGGCCACTCTTAACGGTGTTCATCCTGACTCTATAAAGCTTTTCTCAGCAACTGCTCAAAAACTAATTGAGGAAAAAGGAACAGATGCTTTAGCTGCAGCTCTAGCTCACCTGAGCGGTTTCTCTCAGCCACCTTCATCGAGATCTCTCCTCAGTCATGAAAAGGTTTAATTCTCAACCATGATTTATGTTTTAAGAAAACAAATGAGAGGTCAGGTCATTGAGTGCTTGTAGAGAGTCCTACAAACTTCAGCATTCACTATATAACAACTCTTTTTTCTCCCTTGAATGGGTTTAAGTACTTAATTTAGATTTGATAATCTGACAATCATGAACTGAAGTTAAATTTTTGGACTGCAGGGATGGGTGACTTTGCAATTGATACGAGATCCATCACAGTCTAGAGGCTTCCTGTCTGCGAGGTCTGTCACCGGTTTTCTTTCTGATGTTTACCGTACAGCTGCAGATGAAGTTGGAAAAATCTTCTTGATCGCGGATGACAGGGTCAGTATCTTTTCAATGATCGTTGTATTTGCAGTATTCTCAAAACTATCTTCTTCTTGAAATTTCTGATTCTGCTATAAATCAGATCCAAGGAGCTGTTTTTGATCTACCAGAGGAAATAGCAAAAGAGCTGCTACAGAGAGAAGTGCCAGAAGGAAACAGTTTATCCATGATAACAAAGGTATTCATAATTTCTAATGGCTCTTATTCTTTAGATACAGTTTCATATTATGAACTTTTTTGACTAACACTTAACATATTGGGCTTTGATTATAGTTGCCTCCGCTTCAAGATGATGGACCGTCTAGTGATAACTATGGTCGGTTCTCAAGCAGAGACAGGATGCCTAGAGGAGGAGGTTCAAGAGGGTCAAGAGGCGGTAGAGGAGGATCATCAAGAGGCGGTAGTTGGGGAGGCGATGATGACAGGAGAAGTAGAAGCAGCGGTGGTGGAGCAAGCAGCTGGTCCAGCGGTGGTGGAGGAAGCAACTGGTCCCGTGGTGGTGGTAGTTCCAGAGGAAGTTCAGATGATTGGTTGATCGGTGGTGGTAGTAACAGATCATCAAGCAGCAGAGCTCCTCCTTCCCGGGAAAGGTGAGTTTTGTTCTGAGTTTTCAAACAAAACCTGTTTATTATGTCTGCGCACTTGTCCCATTCAACTGATTGATTGATGTCTGTAAACAGGAGTTTTGGAGGTTCTTGCTTCATTTGTGGGAAATCAGGACACAGGGCATCAGATTGTCCTGACAAGAGAGGCTTTTAGAGTTGTCTCTGTAAATGGTTTCTGCTCTTCTGAGTGAGAGATCATTAGTCCTTTTTGGTGTTCTTATTCCGAATCTTTTCGTACTTGCTTGAGAAGCAATCATGGAGGAGGAGATATGCTTCGGACAGGGTTTAACTATAAAACATAATGCAGAAAAAAGAGAGGCAAAGAAGTTAAGTAAAGGAGAAGGTTTTTCCTCAAAATTGGCATTTTCAGAGATTGCTTCAGAAACAAGGGAAAGCCGATGGATCTTTTATATTTTTAGGTTATTTATAATAAATAATAGTCTTAATTTTAACGATCAGTCCCCATGTTTTTGAGTTTTGCTAAGTGGTTTGTTTAGTCAGTCTATTTACACTACTGTTTTTATTTTATTTTTGTACGTTTCTATTATTATATGTGAATTTGTGATCACATGTGTTTTGACAGAAGAAACTATGTCATTATAATAGAATCGTTTCGTCTTTGATATGATTGAAAATTTTGCATTAGTTTTGTGATTTTATTTGAAAAAATGTTTTCGAAACGGCTATGTGATATTGCAGAAAGGGATTTGATTATATTTGCACATCGATTAATCGAGCAAACGAGTAAAGAAGTCTATACTTGGATTAAAAAAAAAGAAGGTTGAAAGGGTTGTGTGAGTTTGACAAAATTATGTTATAATCTTATCACTGACTTTAGCTCGACAGTTTCAATGTATTATTATTTTATTAAATCTTTCTATCTGTAACAAATTAGTCATTTTCATCCTAACTTGTTCGTTCCGATTTGCGATCGAATTAAAAGTTTAAAACCATACGACTAATGTAAATTTGTAAAATAAAATTGTTTTATTTTAAAAAATAAATGTGACACAAGTTTATATAATTTTACTCTCAAATGGTAATGGTATTTGTGCGTGTTTTAAAAAACTAACATATAGGTTATTAAAGGCATGGGTCTTCGGATTTCGGATCAAATTTACGTCGATTTTTCGGATTTAGGTAATTTGAGTAGGAGATTTTATTTTCTGTTTGGATTTTATGACTATTCGATTCAGTTTCGGACCAGTAGGTATCGGATTTGGATCGGTTTTCGAGAAAAAAAAAAACTAAAAATTTGTTCAATTTTAATAAAAATTAGTTCAAATTTAACAAATTTTGGTTAAATTTTGCAAAAAAAAATTATAATTTTAACAAATATAACTAAGGATTTTCGGATATCTACATTTTTGTTATTTAGTTTTTTTTGGTATAAAATTATAACAAATATTTTTAGATATATAATTTTATTTCAGATTTTTGGGTATATTGTTTGGTTTGATTCATCGGATAGAAACATTTATAATTCTTTCAGATTCTATGATTGTCGATTCAGTTTCAGAACCGGATTTTCAGGTTCCCTTTTAGATTGGTTTTTAGATTTCGGTTTTTATGCCGAGGCCTAGAACTTTATTTGGTGAGATGTTATATTATTTGATTTCACCTGTGAGATGTCACGATGTTCCGCATATGTTTATTGTCTATTGATATGCAAATGTAATGTTATCCGATGACACGCTATCTAATAGAAAGTGACATATGCTATTTTAAACCTCAAAAGTATTACATTAACACTTTAAACTTTCAAACTATTTTTATTAACATTTTAAATCTTGAAATTACCTTTCGCGTTTTCTCCGCCATAAAATTCACAACAGAATAGTTACCGGAAAATTGACAAAATTTCTGACAGTAATCCGACAAAAAATTATGACGGTAATCCGACGGATTTCTGACAAAATAGTTTCATCAAAAATTTAAAAATTCAAACGACTATATCAACGTACATATTTTTCAACAGCTTTCAGACGGTTACTCGAAAATCCGTCGGATTAAGATTTCGTTGAAATTTCGTCACTACAAGAAAATTATCGGAAAACTGACGAAATTTGCAACGAGATCTTAATCCGACCGATTTTTGACATAATAATTCCATCGGTAATCCGTTGAACAATTTCTGATGGATTTTTGAGTAACCGTCAAAAATTCGTTGGAAAATATGTACGTTAATATTACCGTCAAAATTTTTTTGTCGGATTACTGTCGGAAATTCCATTAGATTTTTTGTAATTATTTTATAATGAATTTTATGACGGAAAAACGCGGGAAGTAGTTTCAAGGTTTAAAGTAAAAGTAAAAATAATATAAAAGTTTAAAGTACTAATGTAATACTTTCAAGGTTTAAAGAGTTAGCATCTGTCACTTTGAAAGTTAAAAATCTTATTTTCCTGTACACCGACTCGAAGAATATTTTGGTCAAACCATGCATATTTTGATTACCACTCGTTTATGATGTTGCCACAGATTATTTTGTAAATATATTCATGACTTTACTGTCTAACAAACAAAACAACCCAACTCAATTTGTCATTGATTTGTAGCGATAAATCTTTAATATGAAAGAAACGTTTAGATATCATAGACCTTGTCTCACAAATACCATATATATGTTTTAATTTATTATAAATCTCGGTATTTTCTTCATCAACATAAACCCAACAAAAAAAAAAAAAAAA
>VBRH01000223.1:141774-160714 GCA_014578085.1 Cardamine resedifolia | reverse complement strand
GATATATTCATTTGATCGTTAGCGATTTCACAAGTTCAATTTGTTTTCTCTTCATTAGGTAGATTTAGAAATCAAGTTTTTAAAATAAAGTTTTCTTATGGAAATATTTATTTTGTTTTAAATTTTATAACAGTTTTTAAAAAGTTTTTTTTAAAGGTACTATATTTTTTCTTTCTTTTCTTGATTTTTTTTCTTATGGATTTTATTAAATAAATTTTTTTATCAAAGTTTTTAAACTTTTGTTTTTCTAGAATTTTTAAGGTTTTTCAGTTTTGATACTAAATTTACCAAACATTGTGAAAACTAACCCGACTTTGGATCCTGTCATTTGATATATTCATTTGATCATTAGCGATTTCACAAGTTCAGTTTATTTTCTCTACATTAGGTAGATTTAGCAATTAAGTTTTTATAATAAAGTTTTTTTACAGAAGTATATTTAAAAAAAAAATTTGTTTTTTTGTAAAGGTACCTTATTTTTTATTTGTTTTCTTGATTTTCTTTTTTTTTCTTATGGATTTTATTAAATATATATTTTTATTTTGGTTTTAAACTTTTGTTTTCCTATAATTTTTAGAGGAAATTGGATAGTTAGGTAGTTTTTAAGTTTTAATTTGCAATTAGGTAGTTTTTACCCATTTAGGTTTGTTTTAGGTAGTTTTTAAAAAACAAATCTCCCTATTTCTTCATAAAAACTACCCAGAAACTACCTAAATCCCAAAAACTACCTAAATCACAAATAAAATCATAAAAACTACCCAATTTTCAAACAAAGTTTATTCGGTTTTGATATTAGATTAAACGTTTGAAATAAACAGTGACTAGACCAGCTCAAGTACATAACAAAATCTGATGAATGTTTATCTCGTTGTATGCCAACTAACACCAATACGTAAAAAATCTACATGAAACTAGAGATTAACTAAATTACCATCTGGTTTGGGATTTTTTCACTTTTTCTTGATTTTCAGATCTTACCCCAAAAATTCATGACCGTCTATTGTAAATGACCAAAACAAAGAGAAGAAGATGATGCTGTGTTGCTTCGAGTGTATGGAATCTGACATTCTTGTTATTGTTGTTTAATCCACAGGAGATCGGTGGCCTTGAGGTGACCCTTGATACATGGAGTAATTGGATACTTGTAACGACGTTCGCAGTTTCCATTGTTGGCATTTGTTTCAGCTTCGTAGCCAAATATCCAGATATCCTGTACGCTGTCTTTTCCATACTCGTGATGATTTTAGCATTTAGATACGTTGTCTACCAAAACGTGCCTAGAACCCCAAGAAATCTCCCCAACTATTTTTGCGCGAAAAAGGGTGTTAAGTTTTAACTGTTGCGCTCTTCACTTTTTTGGATTCATACCTAAAAGGTGGCGCCTAATAATGGCTTTAGGGGTTTTATAGGTTAGGACTTTAGGTTTTATGGTCAGTTCTTAGATGATATTAGGAAGTGGTTACATTAGCCACATTTGATTGTATAAGAGGAGTGGTCTTATCTCAACTTAATCAATGTTTAACATAGTCTTCAACTTTCTCAATTGTAAACAGGCCTAGATTTTTTACCCGTTGCTTCCTATTTATAAATTGTTTTGAGTTTTGAACCAAAAAGAGGCTTACAAAAATGACACTGACACTTTGAGCTACTTTTTAGTCAAAAGTCGCATTCGAGTGGTTTGTGAGTTTGGCGGGGGCTAACGAGAAACCAAGTCGAAATTGTGGAAATTTAAGGACCAAATTCCAAGGAAAAACAAATTGTATGGTGGTGATCAAAACTTGCCCCCATAACTGAAAAGACGTTTTTGATTATGCCCATACCATCATTGTATAAAACGCAGCGTTTTCTGCCACTTGACTCCAAGGATGTGTAATAGTAGATTTGTTCTCGCTGTAGCTGATTACTAAGTAGATAACAACGATGCCATAATGTCCAATGTAATTTTAATGTATAAGCAGTTTAGTCACGAAGCATCATCTAGCTTTGTGGAAAACTATAAAACACAAGGAATTTGATTTTTTATTTTATTTTTTTTATATCCTTAAAATTACAACAGACAAAATATGAGAAAAAAAATAGAAGAAAAAGGATTGAGAATTAAAACTGGAAAAGAAAATAAACTTTATTTATTTATTTATTTATTCTCAAATCAAAGGAAGTGAGAGTTGGATTGGTTCATTAAAAAAAAAAAGACAAAGAAACATATAAATTCTCATTCGCTTTGTTTCATCCTTGTTCACATGTTCACAATCTGGTGATGGAATAGTCCAATGCATCAACCAAGAAATCTGAGGATAGAAAACACATTCCATTATACTATACATCGCATTTAGAATTTTTATTTTTATTTTGAGTGTGTCTATATATAAATTATATATGAATTTACCTGCATCATCTTTGGTGAAACACATTGGTGGCTTTATCCTGAAAACATTCCCATGAAGTCCTCCTTTTCCAACGAGAATGCCGAGTTCTTCATAAACAGAATAGATCAAATTGAATTGGCTTCAAAACCTGTGAAAAATCAAATCGATGCATTGGCTTTAATGTTGTTTACCTCTAAGTTGCTCAAACAAGACAGCTGTTTCAGCCTTGGCTGGTGTCTTTTCTTTGAGATCAGTCACAAGTTCTATCCCAACCATTAGTCCTCTTCCTCTCACATCTCCAATGACTGAAACCAAACAGACGCGGTTATGTAAAAACAGAGTAAGGATCTTATTAAAAACGCTCAAAGGTTGTTTGTTACTTACTATCATGTCTTTTCTGCAGCTCTTTCAAACGTTGAAGAAGGTGTGAACCAACTTCAGCACAATGTGCTTGGCGTTTCTCCTTGTCAATAACATTTAGAACAGCAAGTCCACCAGCTGAACAAACCGGGTTTCCACCAAAAGTGTTGAACTGGATCTTGCTTGCTAAAACACTCGCGATTTCTGGTGTAGTTACCACAGCTCCTAATGGCAATCCATTTCCAATTCCCTGTGCATAGAACCAGTACTATCTGTTAGTAAGATTACACAGCTTTGATCGGTGGATATTACCAGGAAAACTAGTCAAAGATTTAACTAGTCCACACAGGTTTGTTAAAGTAAAATGTAGTCAAAGATTGGAGAAGAGCGTAAATTGTAGCAATTTCTTTCTTTTGACAAACCTTTGCCATTGTGACTATGTCAGGAACTACATCTTGAGTCTGGAAACCCCAATAGTGACTTCCTGTCCGCCCAAATCCAGTTTGGACTTCATCTGCGATGCATACACCACCAGCGTTACGTACAATTTCATAAACCGACTTTAAGTAACCAGGAGCCAATTCTACAGCGCCTCCGACCCCCTGAAGTAAAAATGATAATGGCATGGTGAAGATGATGCTCAAGAGTGCTATAAATGAAAAACATCAACTTGATGTGGTTCTTTTAGACAAAAACCTGGATGGTCTCTGCAATAAATCCAGCCACTTTTCCGGAAGTACCATATTCTATGTGGTCTTGGACATCTTTAGCATAAAGACAACCATCAGAACCAAATACTCCACGATATGGATCTGGATTTACAACGTGATGGATTTCCCCCTGCACAATAATAACAGAGTTGGCAAACAAAAGTTAGATTCACGCTATTGCATAGAGTTATATTGTAGAGCTTTTATTCCCATGGGTCTAAAACGTGGGTAAAGGTGAAGTAAAAGACTCAGCTTCAAATTTCAGAAAACTCTATGGTCACTCAAGAGCAGAGAGGAAAATACTAATGCTAGAGACGATTTTGTGTGCAAAAAATCATTTGAATTTTTTTTTTTTTTCTGTAAAATGAAAGTTTTGGGAAAAACCTGTGGTAATGGGTACTTCCATGTGTTAAGAGCTGTTAGCCCAATAGTATTAGAACTTCCACCATGATAAGCATTTCTCAAGGAAATCATCTCAAGGCTACCAGTGTAAAGCCTAGCCATCATCATTGCTAGCTCATTAGCTTCTGAGCCAGAATTTACAAAGTAAACAACCTGCATCCAAATCATGAAGCTTGCTGATTCCTCAACAACAGAGACCTAGCTAACATCATTATTTTTCTCGAGTTGCTTCATACTTAAATCTCAAGTACCTTTAGATTTCCAGGCATCTTGGCAGCTAATGCTTCAGCGAAATCTCCAATGGCATGATGCAGGTATATGGTTGTTGCGTGCTGAAGGAGCTTGCTCTGTTCCATGATGGCATTTAGAATATCGGGATGACAGTGACCGCAAGAGACAGTGACTATTCCAGCAAAAGCATCCAGATATCGCCTACCAGTCTCATCAAACAAGTACTGCATCTTCCCTTCAACAATGTTAAGCTGCAAGAAAAGAGGAAAATAGAACACTGATCAAGCAAGCTGTCTTTAACCACAAAACCAGTATTAATCAGAATCCAAATGTCACAGCATTGATCGAGCTGGAGAAAACTGCAATCAAGATCAAATCTTTTGCTATGGTTTGAATCCCAATGACTCTGGCTATATCAAAGGATTTACATACAGAGTTGGATTGATCAAAAGCAAGCTTCTAAAACTAGGAATTTCAAATCGCACAAATCGTTTTTCTACGGTTACAAAAAGCGGAACCCTAATAAACGATCATACACTATAACAAATCATGAGCTTATGAATCGAAAACCCCAAATAGAAATTTCGAAATCCCCAATCATGTACTGATCAATCGCGATCGCCAAAACCAACATATCAAATTACAATTAGATTTAATCAGGATACATCAAATCACGAGAAAACGAACGTACAGGCTTTTGGTAGTAGTGGAAAAGGGAAGGCCCGAGAAACTTTTTCCGTTTCTGGAAAACTTCATCGGCGGAAGGACCTTTATACGGCCGCGGCTGGTAATCGAACGGCGGAAGCTGCGGCAGAGCATCGGCTAACGAAGGAGAAGTGGAGAAATCAGCGCGGAGGAAGCATATCGCACGGCGATGATTGATACCGGAAGCTCTATCGATGGCTCTCTTCAGGAGTTGCCTTTGACTCGCCATTTCTGTACGGAATTGGGCAAATCACAGTCCAGTATATATATTTTTAGTACTGGAGTTAATCAGCGATTAGTGCTAGTTAAGTAGAATTTAAAATTTTACGAAATAATGACGTGTCATTAAAGACATAACGGAAAGAGATTCCATCTCAATTAGATTTCTGATTAAGGCATTGACACACTGACGATTATCCTCTACAAATTTTAAAAATTACGTGTCACTGACTAGAGGCGGAGTATCCAAGATATATCCTCGAAATAGATTAATTTGAAATTGTTTACGATATTATGTAAAATAAAAATCACGATAACAGGAGACTTAAGTCGTCTAATACATTTTTTAAGAAATAAAATCATACATTATTATACGGATCAGCCGTCATATGCGTCCATACCAAATGCACCATTATTAGTTGGTAAGTTAGAAGGATGTATTATTTTAGTAATTAGACCATGCTTATCATGATGTAGTGTTCATCTTTAACTACAATAACTTTATACTACTTGACTATCAAAATGATCATTATTTAATTTATTTTAGAACCAACATATGATAAGACTTGTTCGGTAGTTCCAATTTCGTTTGTTTGATAAAATTAAGTGAAATACGAAAGAGTTGGTAAGACGTGTGCATGTCTATCACTTAAATAAGACAACACAAATAAAATCATGCTTATAGAGTTAAGATTTTTTTCTTCTTTTTGTCTTTAATTAGTCATCGATACGTACTGCTACCAAACTTTAATGTAGTTGTATAAAATTGAAGGAAAATATCTGTATCATTAATATTATCGCAAAACGGCAGAATTAGAAACACTTTTTATATAATTTTTTTATTCATCGATTAAAGGTTAATAATACTCATCACAAAATGAAATCCAATCTCAATATCCTGAAGGGAACCCTCCTTTCCTTGGATCACTAACCGCCACAAGTTTACTCTTTCCACCGGAAGTTCCATCGGATGAAGTAACAAAAGTAAACTTTAGTAATGTTAAAAAAAAACAAGAAAGTTTCTCTTATGGGAATAATTAAGGACCAAAACCTGATGGTAGATTCTTGGAGCCATAACGGAAGAGAGAGGATCCATGTTGAGGAAGAAATGATTCAAGTAAACTTCCGTTGTCCCGCCGATTATGTAAGCCCCTCCGCTCGCACCAACCGCGGCTTTCAATGTAAACCAACGCAGAAAAAAACCATCGTTACTTAAAGCCATGATTCAGAGTTTCGTGTAGCACAAGTAGTATCTTTTTTGTTCTTACCTTGAGTACAATGGTGGGACTCATAGAGGACAAAGGTCGTTTTCCAGGACGAATGAAGTTAGCCGGTGTGGGTGGTGGCACATCTGGGTCACCTCCTGATTTTATTTGCATCGAGAAATCATCCATTTCGTTGTTCAGAACGATTCATGTGCTCGGAGACAACATTATTGCCCCAAAGTAGGCATTGATTGTAGTAGTCATTGAAACAACATTTCTCTCGCTATCTATTATTGATAAATGGCTCGTCCCGTGATCGTTGATCTGATTCCATCTACGAATTCAAGAAAGAAAGACCGATAAATCAAGAATTGATGAAGAAATTTTCAGTTTTCAACAAATGGAAAAAACACTTACTGGCCACCGTAATATTTTGGATCAAAGGTTTTCTCATCGTTAATCTAATTTTTCAACTGTTGTGCAAAATTTGAAGATAACATATCCGAAACAACCTTAGTAACATTGGCGACAAAATCTGGATCCCCGAGGTTCATTCTAACCGCAAATGCGTGTTTCAGAGACTCAATTAGTCGATGAACACCAAGAGGGCCTGAAACACCCGATGGAATATCATATTGAGAAAGAATATTCAAAACCTGCAACACAAGAAACACCCAAAAACTAAATCTAGGTTTTACAAAATGTAATTTTTTTGTAAAAAAAAAGGGGACGGACTTACAAGCATCATTTCAGGGGCACCGGAAGGAGGAGGCATACCGAGTAATCGGTATCCAAGAATCTCAGTAGATAATGGTTCTTTAACCTGAACTCTGTAATTTTGCAAATCTTCCATTGTTATTATCCCTCCAGATTTTTGTATATCATTCACTAGATTAACCCCAACCGTGCCATTGTAAAACGCTTTTGGACCGTATTCAGCGATTTGGCTCAGTGTAAAAGCCAATTTTGGGTTACTGCAAATCGTCCCTGCTTTCTTAAGCTCTCCATTATAAACAAATAGCTCAGAGAGACCTTTGGCTGCTAAGATATCGCTTATAGTCTTGTTCATCTGCATATAGAGATATTTTGAAATCTTGTATCCTTCAGCTGCAAGTTTCTCCGCCGGATTCACTAACTGCTTCCACAGTAGCTTTCCATGTTGCGTCCAAGCCGTGTATAGACCCATGACTTCCCCGGGAACGGCTACTGATAAGGCTCCTTTCAACTTTAGCTCAGGATTGCCACCGTACATATCCTACATCAAAAGAAACAACCAATCAATGTCTAGAACTATACATGTTATACATCAAGAACAAGAACAAAGATTGTCTTATGATTCAAAAACGTTAACCAAAACGCAAATTACTAAAACGTGTTACCTCAGTGGCGCTTAGAGGAGCGGTTTCTCTAGAATCATAAGCTATTTCCTTCCCATCAGCTAGCTTAACTACTGCAAACGCTCCACCGCCCAAACCACTAGAAGCAGAACTCACAACGCCCAAACAGAGAGCAGCAGCCACAGACGCATCAATCGCGTTTCCTCCTTGACGAAGAACATTCATCCCGATTTCAGAACACAGTCCATCGTCTGTCACAACCGCACCCTCAGACGTAACAATACTGTGCTGTCTTTTCTCAGCCACCACAGTGTTTTGCAGAAACGCGATTAGAAGAAAAGCGATTGTCGCAGTTCGAACCAACAACATTGCTAGGATCAATGGAGAATCAAACCAGAGATTATAACCACATAACGTATAATTAATTAACAAGTATATATTGAAAATGTTTAAATAGTTTCACACGTATATTTTTTTTGTTAAAGAAATTTCACGCGTATATGGTGATTGGTCTTTACAAAAACAAACAAAAGCTACCCACAAAATAATACTAATAATTTAATATTTCAAAATAATAATAATAACAACTTAAACTTGGATTTGATTCCAAAGAAAAAAGAGTTAATTTTCTTGTTTCTCTAGGCGACGAAAATCACCCCAAATACTCTGATTTTTAATATAGTTGGTCAATGGAAAATCAATAAATTTTTTGTTTAAATATGATTAGAAAATTTCATAAAATTGCAAAAACAGGGGCATTTCTCTTTTTATTTTATTTTTAATGTTGTAGAAGCTTTTAAAAATACTGATTAAATTTAACAAATCTCCATTATCCGTTGATGGTTAATTAAGTTTTTCCGGCTAAATTTTGGCTAAGGCTTGGTAAATGGTAATAGATAACAAACAGTCGATTTTCATGTAAGAAAATCAAATGATTTGACAAATAATTGAACTAATTACTGAATAAACATTTAACAAAAAAAAATTACTGAAAGAAAACACAAAATAACTTACAATTCATCTGGATGCCTCTTTCTAATAAGGTTTCTTTTCTTTTTCGTTTTTGTGAACAAGAGTTTGGTGAAACGAATATTAATAAGACTCTCTGGTCAAATGTCACATTTGAGTTTTCTGGAATGTAAATTATTTCCCTTAAGGGGAAAAAAATAAATAAATACAGTTTTACTTAAAAAGAAGAAGGTAAATTATGAATTTAAACCGTTCCCAAATTAGGGTATATTAGGAATTTAAACCTTTTTACAAAAATTATAACTCTTTTAATAAATTTTCTTTTTTTGAGGTCAATGTTCAAAATGTTCTCTGTAATCTATATAAGGTAAAGTTTTGATAACTAAATTAATAGTGCCTCCTTCTTTTTAAAAATATCTACTAAAATTGAGATAATAATAATAATAATAATAATAATAATAATAATAATAATAATACTAATAATAATAATAATAATAAATAATAATAATAATAATAATAATAATAATAATAATAATAATAATAATAATACCTAATAATAATAAGGGGGAATTGGTGAATAAGATAGTTTTTAAGTTTTAATTAGGGTTTTAGGTAGTTTTTAAGATAGTTTAAGTTTGTAGGAGAGAAATAGAGAGAAGAAGAGATGAGAGATATATGAACACTAAAAACACCCCCTCTATTTTTCATAGAAATTATCCAAAAATTACCTATTCCCCAAATAAAAACTTAAAACTATCTAAATCTCTAATAAAAACTTAAAAACTACCTAATCTCATAACTAATCCTAATAATAATAATAATAATAATAATAATAATAATAATAATAATAAGCATTAAGAGATTTATGTTAATGCAAGGGGATAATTACCACCCTTTTAGATCGTTTAAGGGTGGCATTTGGCAATGAGTTTTGATAATAAAATCAATTTTAAAAATATACAATAAAAGGTTTATATTCATCACATCACAAGTTCGATGCAATAAACAATGGGGAAAGAAAAAAAAAATCCGATATCAATATCCGGAAGGGAACCCTCCTTTTCTAGGATCACTTATTGCCACAAGCTCACTCCTTCCGCCGGAGTTCCCACCGGATTCTTGAACTATGAACTGAGCAATCGTCCCTCCGGCGATTGGCGTTAGTACATGACCTTTCTTCTCCAACACAACTCTGGTCTCTTTAGGAATCTCGAAATGATCATTGAATACTGTCGTCCAATTCTCATACGAGACTCTGTTTGGTATCAACTGAAAATGACATTTACCAAAGGCAAATTTTGGTTACAAAACAGTAACAAGGAAAGTTTCTATTTTGGGTTTAAAAAAAAAAAAAACCTGATGGTAGATTCTTGGAGCCAAGACGGAAGAAAGAGGATCCATCTTGAGGAAAAAATGATTCAAATAAACTTCCGTTGTCCCGGCAATGATGTTTGCTCCTCCGCTTGCACCCACCGCGGCTTTCACTTTACCGTCCTAAGTAAACAAAAGTGGAGAAAACCATTTTTTAGATGCCTAATTAAGAGTTTCGTGTAGCACAAGTAGTAGGTTTTTTTTTCTTTTTTTCTTACCTTGTTGAGTACAATGGTGGGTGTCATAGAAGACAAAGGTCGTTTTCCGGGGCGGATGAAGTTAGCCGGTGCTGGTGGTGGTACATCTTCGTTATTGTTGGATTTCATGGGGATTGAGAAATCGTCCATTTCGTTGTTCAGAACGATTCCTGTGCTCGGAGATAGCATCAATGCCCCAAAGTAACCATTTATTGTACTAGTCATCGATACAGCATTCCTATCACGATCTATGACCGATAAATGGCTTGTCCCGTGGTCGTCGATCTGATTCCACCTACAAATTGGAGAAAGAAAGATCGATAAATCAAGAATCTAAGAAGAAATATGACGGTTTTAACAGAGAAAAACTTACTTGCCGCCATAATATTTTGGATCAAAGGTTTTATCATCGTTTAACTTTCTCTTCAAGTCTTGTGCAAACGTTGGAGACAACATATCCGAAACAACCTTGGTAACATTTGCGAAATCTGGATCTCCTAGGTTCATTCTAACTGCGAATGCGTGTTTCAAAGCCTCGATTAGTCGATGAACACCGAGAGGGCCAGAAACACCTGATGGAATCTCATACTGAGAAAGAATGTTCAAAACCTGCAGCACAAGAAACTCGGTAAACAAACCTTTGGTAAACCATGGTTTGATAAAATGTGAAATTGCCGCGAAAAACCAGACTTACAAGCATCATTGCAGCACCACCGGATGAAGGAGGAGGCATACCCAGTAGTCGGTATCCGAGAATGTCTGCGGACAACGGTTCCTTAACCTTAACTCTATAACTTTGCAGATCTTTCAAAGTTATTATCCCTCCAGATTTACGGATATCTCTAGCTAGGTTAACACCAACAGTGCCATTGTAAAATGCTTTTGGACCATACTCCCCGATTTGCCTCAGGGTTAAAGCCAATTTTGGGTTACGACAAATCATCCCTGGTTTCTTGAGCTCTCCATTTGAAACAAATAGCTCAGAGAGACCTTTGTCTGCTAAGATATCACTTCTAGTCGTGTTCATCTGCATATAAAGATACTTTGAAATCTTGAATCCTTCTGCAAGTTTCTCTGCAGGACTCACTAACCGCTTCCATGGTAGCTTTCCGTGTTGTTTCCAAGCCGTGAACAGACCTGCAACTTCCCCGGGAACGCCTACTGATAAGGCTCCTTTCTTCTTTAGATCAACATTGCCTCCATACATATTCTACATCAAGAGAAGCAGCCGATAAATATCTTTGATTCAAAAACGTTAAGGAAAATGCTATTTAAGCTCAAGATCGCGTTCCAAACTCATATTTGATCTGATGAAAGATTTTACTAGTGTTACATATTCAATATCAAGAAAAAAAACCAAGATTGTCTACGATTCGTAAACGTTAAGGTCAATAACTTGTTCGAACCCCATATTTAATCAGAGCTCAAAATGGAGTTCAAAACACTTTTAAAATAGCTATAGCTTTTAAAACTTTTTTTCCTTTTTTAAATTTTTTATTTTGGGTCAGCTCAAGATCGCGTTCAAAACGCTAATTTAAGAGGAAAATACAGTTAAACACTGTTATATATTCAATATCAAGAGAAAAAGCCAAAATTGTCTATGATTTATAAACATTAATCGCGTTTAAGGTCAACAACTTGCTCGAACCCCATATTTAATCAGAGGAAAAAAAATGTTAAGAAACACAAAAACTTTAACGAAAACGCTGATTTCAAAACGCATATTTGATGAGAGGAAAAAGCTTAAAGACATTATTACTAAAACGCGTTACCTCAGTGGCGCCAAGAGGAGCTGTTTCTCTAGAGTCATAAGCTATTTCTTTCCCACCAGCTAGCTTAACCACTGTAAACGCTCCGCCGCCTATACCACTAGACGCGGGACTCACAACTCCCAAACAGAGAGCTGCAGCCACCGACGCATCAATCGCGTTTCCTCCTTGACGAAGAACACTCATTCCGATTTCAGAACACCGTCCATCGTCTGTTGCAACCGCACCGCGAGACTTAACAATACTTTGCTGTCTTTTCTGAGCCGCAGCGTTTTGTAGAAACGCGAGTAGAAGAAGAACGATCGTCGCTGTTCGAACCAACGACATTGCTACAATTGTTGGAGAATCAAACCAGAGATTAATTACAGAGGAGAAATAGAAAAATGATCTTCAAAGCGACAACAGATTTGTTTAACAATAACTTTAAAGACTTGTCGAACTTTGACAGAAATTGAAAAAAGACTAGTCAACTATTGACAACGTTTAAATCAGTCTCACGCGTATACGCAAAAGCTCGAAACCACCAAACACTTTATTTTACAGTCTTGACCACACACACACACACACACAAAAGATAACTCAAACTTGGATTTTTTTTCTCAAAAAATAATTGGAAAACCAGGGGCCCAACTGAAATCTTACTCAGAGAGTTTCGTTCTTGGCTGCTAGAGATTGGTCAGATGAATATAAAGACTCTCCCCAAAAGTTCCATTTGAGTTTCTATGGAAAGGTGATGTATGCGTACCTATTTTTCCAAAGTCGCCGTCAAGTCTTTTTTATTTTGTTGTTAGTTTTCAAAAATCTTTAAGTATACGGAGATAATACTCCCCTTGAACACGTTGAAGTACGTATATAATAATTTTCAATGGGTAAAGTTGTCCCACACTATGTTAAAAAATAAAAATAAAAAAATTGCCCCACATTCACATGGCTGCTATTGGCAATGATGTAGATCGATACGACTCAAATATATTAGACAAATCTCCCAAAAATAATTCGGTAAGATCTCAATTCAAGTTAATTATTTGACTAATTTTTAAACGGTTTTATTTCTTGTTTGTCAAACAAACAGTTTTATTTAATAACTAAAAAGGACTCTATTATTAAAATTTGATGTAAACCCGTGAGTTTCTGAGTACAATGGTCATGTAAAACTTTTTGAAATCCTAATCTGTTAATTACTAGATAAAAAAAAAGTGCTCTTCTGCATCATGCTTGTCAGCTTCGTGGACTGTTCTTTTCATTTTGGGATAAAAGTCGAATTCTTTTTTCTGTCACCACAACTTTTTTTTTTCAAAAGTCGAATTTGTTGGAAACACAACTATTTTAAAACCTTGTGGCCTGTGGGTATCTTTGGACATTCTTACAGTTTCCGCCTTTATTAGAAATGTAATTTGGTGATCCTAATATTGGTGAGCCCATGGGCCTTGAGGGGTAGATCCGTAATCTCCGTAATGTCTGCCCAGCATTGTTTATTTTATTTATATTCCCGCCCATTTAATAATCTATTCAAAAGTCTATTTTGATTTTGGGGATTCTTTATCTTCCTCAGTGTTCTAGGGTTTCGAGCTCCATTTCGAATTTCAAAACTGTTCCCAACTTTTTTCCCAGAAAATGTTTAGAAATTTCGACCTGTTCATCGAATTGAGCCCCTAGTTGTTTGGAAGGATCCATAATGCCGAGACGAAAAGCAAAGAAGGATGTCCAACGCACCGAAGAAGAAAAGAACGACGACATGAGCAACCAACGAATTCAAAGAGAAGAGAAGAAAGGGGACTTCGTCGACGAAGAAGGTATCAATCAATTTCTCTCTACTATTCATTTAATTCCAAATGATGATTTTACATTTGAATTGGAATTTATGATATTTTTGAATCTGATATTTGTGTAGTTGAAAGAAAAATTGCTGCAATTAGGGCAATCCGAGATGTTGAAGTTGAACACACTTTAACTACAATGAGATTGCTTCGCTCATATTTTACTGAGGAACAGCTACAGACTCCTGTATTAGACTTCTTTAAAGAGAACCTTCCGAATTTATCGATGGCCAAAAACGAAGAGAGTGGGGAGATTGAGTTAAAGTGGAATGACAAAAATGGTGATTCCGATGGCGTTGATTTGAATTATTCTATTCTAAAACGCCTGTCGATGGGTTTTCCTGATTTATACAGTAGACAATCTCTTGGTGGTTATGATTTACCTGAAAATGGTATGTCAACTTTAGGTTCCTTTTTATATACTAAATGGATTTGAGATTGTGCTATATTACACTTTTGTCTTTGGTGGCAGTGAAAGCAAGCCTTTTAGGAACTGATAACCCACACCTCGAGAATCTTGTAAGTTTATATCATTTTGTCTTCTTCCATTTTCTGGTGGTTACTGGAATCCTAGTAGAACTAGGCATTGTAGCAAATCTAGTGAATGTTTCATTTGCTCTAATCAATGTTGCAGACTGAGTAGTGCACTATATAGCCGTTGCTTGTTTTAGTAATGTTAGTTTACAACACTAAAGCTTAGTAGTGGATATTTCTTCTGTCTTCCAAAATTGGGTTGAAACTCTAACTTGCTATTTTGTCCCTGGTTTTATGTCTTTCAGGGGGCATCTGAGAACCCAATGCTTGCAAGCCATGATGCTTTTCAGACTCCTGGGGTATGTATTCGTATTCCCTATTCACTATTTCTGAACAGATGTTACCTGGAAAAAGCACCGTACTGGACCTAAGACTAATATCCAGATCACTATTCTACTGTTATATCTCGAGTATTTTGAAAAAGGGTTTGGGTTTGGAGAGTTAGGGGTACTCTAGAATTCACCTTTGTTTGGTCCTTTAGAGGGAAAAAAAGCAATGTGGTTTCGAAATTTATCGTATACATTCTCTGTTGCAGAATGAGCAATGTTTGTTTCAATGATAGTTTTTGTTTATACAAGCAGAGACTCTACAATGATACTTGTAAGTTTTGCAGGTAAATGGGCAAAGACTCTCTTTTGGAATGACACCAAAGACTCGAAGGCTACCAAAACCTGGAGAGATGATGCTCTCTGTGCATGGCTCTCCTTTGGGGGTCTACAAAGAAGACCACATGGGAGCTATAACTGGTATGTTTCTAGATCACAGTTGTTCTCAGTTCTTGCATCCTCCTGTGAGATACAACCAGAATATTTTTGTTCTTATGTGCATTAATTGATCTTGCAGAGGAAAACAGTTGAAAGTTTCAAAGATTCAGACACTTTGGATTGTTATGGTTTACCCTTGTAGTTGTAGGTCTCTACTCTTTTCAGATTTCAAAAACGAAATATATTTTGTTATGTCTGTTCTTCTTCCACATGCTATGGAAATTTAAGTCTCTGAAACAACATACAACAATGATGTTTTGTTGATATATATGTATATAAAACTTTCCAATTACAATTTACCTATTGTGTACAAGACTACAGTGAATAGTTCTTTGATCTTCCCATTTTATCATCTTGATCTGAAGATAATAGTGGCTGCTGCAATTCATGACTAAAGCTTTCTTAATTCAGCTCTGTAAACTTTATCATGTCCACTCAAGCTCTCCAAATAGTTCTTTCTGCTCTGATCCTTTGCAATCTTTAACAGGTCTGCAACATGTCCTAAACATGATTGCTCTGAAATTATATGACAAAATATCGAATTAGTTAAAACAGACAAAATTCAACAGATCTGGAACTCATAGCTGTGACAGTCCAGTCACCATCTCTACAAAGTAAAAGAAGAATACTAACCATGATTCAGGGAATGACTGGATACTCATTAGAGCGTAAGCAATCAGATTCATATCTATAGCAAATAATTTGTTCCGTTTTACATCTTCATCTAGGAGTCGATCTTAAAAGGTCAGCTAATTGAGTCAATCGCTTTCCACCAAGTCCTTAACAATGTGTTGTTGTGGCCTTCTCGAACCTGTTGATTTCCTGTTTTCAGAACCTGAACTAGGCAGTCTCGACCCGAAAACTTCAAGGGCTTCCAAGAAGAACCTCTTATTAGGTACAATTCCATCTTTCTCCATTTTCTTCATCAGAATCTGGACATGCTCCTTCATATCTGCCTTGGTATATGCCTTATATAGAAGCTTATATGTCGATGCATCTGGATGAACCCGAAAAGCATTTGCGTTATGGAAAAGCTTATCTGCTTCCAAGTGAAGACCATTAAGACAGTAAACTTCAAGCATGGCATTGAGTGTTGACACCTTCAACACCCTTTCCGATTCAACAACCTCCTCAAATATTTCCCTAGCTCTAGAAATAGAGCTACAGTAACCATACATCATGATCATGCACTCATATGTAATAAAACTCGGCATGTAGTTCATATCATTCATTTTCTTGAAAACCCATTCAGCCTTATCTCTCAGACGAGCTTTCCCGTAATTTATAATCATTGAATTGAATGTAGGCAGAGTCGGTTTCTCCTTGGACCGCATTAAACTCTTGAAAGTCTGCTCCATCTTCTCAAACTCTTGCTTCTTACCATACGAGTCAATGAGCAAATTAAAGGTGATGATGTCTGGCTTACACTCGTTACTCCTCATACGAGTAAGCACAGATTCCATCTCTTTGATCATCCCGTTTTTCCCATACGCATCCATTACACCGTTAAAAGTGTAAATGTCTGGAGAAACTGCACTAATATCCAATTCTTTAAACAGAGCATTAACTTGGTCCACTTTACCGGATTGAGCAAAAGCCCTCAACAAGATATTATAAGTCACAACATTGGGTTGACACCTTTCCATCCCTTTCATTTTGTCAAAGTATCCACGAACTTTCTCCAAAGCTTTAGCCTTGTCTCGAGTATGAAGATGAGCCGTTATGAGGGCGTTGTAAACAGAAGCATCAGGACGACAACCACTGTTTTTCATCTCAGAAAACAGCCACATTGCCATCCGGGTTTGACCCTTTTTCCCCATTACGGATATCAATTTCGAGTACACTCCATTATCCGGGATATACCATCGTTGTTTCTGCATCCACCTGAAGACCTATAGAAATCACAGTAAGTTAAGAAGTTAACACAATGGTTGCAATGCTCTAACGAAGGCACCAACACACCTCCTCACAGAACCTTTCAAGGTAATGTCTTTTCATTGGACACAAAACACAACTTAGGTATTCACCATTGTGCAAAAATAACAAAATCCAATCTTTTAAAGAGACGCAGAAGCTGAAACTCAAAATTACACAAATTCAAACTAGTAATAAGTAAAACCTCAAAGCATGGTCTTGTCATTGGAACATTAATAACCACAAACAAAATCTATCAACCTACCATTGAGCTAAAAGGATTTAAAAAATAAAAAATCCAAACTTTTACAGAACACAGAAGCTGAAACTCCAAAGTCCAAACTAAGGCTACCCAGAATCTAAATTACAGCAAATTGAAGCGACAATAAACAGAGAAAGGAGAATGAAACAAAAACCTCAAGGCACTGAAGCCACTTATCACTTTTCCCAAGCTCTTCAAAGAGTAGGAAACAATGCTCACATCTTACAATCTTCACGTACTTGTCAAGCGTCTTCACCAATGGCTCTCTGTCACTTATCCTCGACATCAGACTCCGAACAAGCACTCTATTCTCTCTGTCCGCGCTCTCTCTCTCAGCAAGTTTCCTCCTTGACGAAATCGCACCGCAGATTATCTTCGTCTTCGTCGGCATCCTCGCTCCGCCTAGTTTCGGTGAGAACCGGAGCCATTTGTGATCGATTTGTTGGGGAAACGAAGAGGTGAAATCGGAGAATCTCAGCGACGAAGGCGATATCAATAAGTAATCTATGGTCATTTTCTGGTAATGAGAGAGTGTACGAGAAGTTTTTTTTCCCCTGATCCTTTAATGGCCGGATAAGGTTTACACAGACGTTAAAAAAAATGGAAGGTACATTTCGAGAAAACGAAAAGTAATGGGGTGTTTCTGTAAACACAGCAAAAAGTACAGGATTATATTTTCGGGAGACTTGAACCCGAGGTGAATCGAGCACGCAACCTTCTGAACTGGAGTCAGACGCGCTAACATTGCGCCACGTATCCTGATGTCTTATTAACTTTATTAGATATATTTAAATGTATATACTTTCATAACTTAGTGCTATATACAATTATACATACGTTATGCTTCTTACCACGATGCAAGCCACTATAACAATGGTTTTACCATAAGTAACTTAGTATGTTGACAAAAAAGAACCATGGTTTTAAATAAAAGACAAAATCATCATTGAAAAGTTAGCTTCTCCAAAACACAGCCACTATAACCATTTTTCCCGTCAAGAAAATAATAATGAGATTTTTGTTAGTTTGTGCAAATATAGCTTCGATTTTGACCTTATAACGAATACCATTGAAATCACCAATTAACAGTTCTTAAAAAAGAATTAACAAAAACGAAATAGAAAAGAAAAAAATAAAAACTCAAGGATGCAGATTGGTTTGAGAAAATCAATTCAAAAAGGAGGAGAAGAAGAGAGCTAAAATAAATAAAAAGAGTACATTTTTTACAAGGAAGTTGATTAATTAGTCGTCGTCGTTCGTCGAAGGAAGAAGTGTTTTTCTCCTTCTTTCTTCGCTGTCCGATCGATCTTCTAATGGGAGAATCATCATATCCAATGGCCACAAGTTCTTCTTCTTCTCCTTCCTCCTCGTCAATTCCTCCTTCGTCTCCATCACCTTCTCCGGCCACCACGATCACGCGACCACGTCAGAATATTCTCCTCGAGCCACCGCCTTCTAAAAAGAAAAAAAACAAAACCAGCGTTTTCCGAGTCTTACGCACCGTGTTTCGCTCTTTCCCAATCTTTACAACACCAGCAGTAGCCTGCAAAATCCCGGTTATCCATCCCGGTTTAGGTTTACCGGACCCACATCACAACACAACAAGAATCACCGGAACATTATTCGGATACCGTAAAGGCCGAGTAAGTCTCTCGATTCAAGAAAACCCTAAATGTTTACCAACACTAGTCGTAGAGCTTGCCATGCAAACCACAACGCTTCAAAAAGAGCTGAGCACGGGAATGGTGAGAATCGCTCTGGAGACTGAGAAACAAGCTCGAGCTGATAATAATAATAATAATAATAAT
>VBRH01000223.1:129836-141733 GCA_014578085.1 Cardamine resedifolia | reverse complement strand
ATAAGGTAGATCTTGAAAATAAAATTCTAAAAACTATGAAGAACAAGAGAGAGAGTTTCTGAGTTTTCTTAAAGTAAAGTCCTAGTTTATTTTACAAGAAAGTGAGTATTTATAGTGGGAGGGGTTGAATTTGAGAAAAAAGTGAAAAAAGGTCGGAAGGAGGTCCAATCGGGTTGTCCAATCGGTTGTAAACCGATTGGGGGTGCACGATCGGTTGTCCTGAGCGGTTGCAAACCGATCTGGTCGTTCTGCTGTAGCGGCTTCTACTAAATCGATCGTATCTCCTTCACCGCTCACCCAAATGACTCGAGACCACCTCCATTGGAAAGATAGCTCAATTTCCTATAACTTTCATGAAGAACTCTGGAGCTAAATCGCAACGAAAGATCTTCATCTGAGTCGATCTTTCAGGCACTTCTGACTGGGTCCATTTGCTCTTCTGCGTTTTCGCCGATCGGGTTGCTTGATCGGTTTCAAACCGATCAAGGCTTCATTTTTGGGTTTTGTCTAATTATTCCGCTCGGTTTGATCCGCTCAAAAAAATATACAATATGCAATAAAAATAACCTAGTACTCTAAGATGCGACACCATGCGAATGCAAGATTAAAATGCATATATATGCTCCTAAGTGATAAGATATGAGATGAAAAGCTAACAAAACAAAAATTTTAAACATGTAAAATATGATGTTATCAATAATCTTCGGATCCACAGATATGTAATGCCGAAATCTGATACGTTCTACTCAATTGTCAGAGAAAGTACCAATCGATCAATGGTCAATTGTCGCTAGGAAATGGCGCCTGGACTTGGTGGTACATCTGCTTGACCCGCACGTCGTGAAAAACTTCCTCCAGCGCCAATCTTGATTTCTCTGATCACCATTTTATCCCAAACCCTTTCTTCTTTTTCTTCCCATCAATTAACATACAAAAAAGCGAAAAACATCAATATTTTTGAATATTTGAATATAGTATCCATTATAAGAGTCATACACCTTGCTGATTAAATACGGTTTCGGAATGGAATTTACGAACGTTGGTGCAGAAAAATATGTGAATTAGGATAAAATCATATAAATTAAAAAAGTGTTCGGACAATATAAAAATGATGTTCATAGTATTAGAAATCCTAGAAGATGGCGAAATTTTTATACATATATATATATATATATATAACAAGGAAACATGCATCCTTTTTCGAAATGAATTCATAAATCTTCCCAATATGAAATTTTGGTTTGAGAGATGAACAAAGTTTAGCATCATAACTAGAAACTTACTTGTCATGGAAGATTGGTATGCTCTCCGAGCGAAAGTTGTGTTTGATGATCCAACGAACAATAGAATAATCAAAGTAACTAACCAAACCGTGCGGTGATACATTTTTGCTCTGTTTATATTTTTGAGTTTTACAACGTATAATCTTTTATTTGTATATTTGCAAATTTGTGGTTTAGATCGTTAACTTTATCTATCTTTGACGTAAAAAATAATAATATTTTATTCCATCCAGTGAGAACACGTATTTATAGACTCCTTGTTTTCTCTGACGAAGAAAAAGTCATCCCCAACTCTTATGATGAATTATCTGTTATTTTCGAAGAATAGTCCAAGTTCTCGTCTGCTAATTAGACGGTCAAACGAAGAAGATGCGTTTTAAGGCTGTCTTGGAGAAAAAATATCGGTAACGAGATGGTCACCTGTTTCTGACGTTCTACCTTTCAAACCAAAGATCGTAATTAAGTTCTTTTTGTCAGCCACTGATTTTTTATTTTTATTTTTTAACTCGGGTGTCAACCGACACCATAAATTCCGAGTTAGACTGCAGAGATTTTTTTATTCCCTAACTGATTCTCGGATTAATCGATCTCTAACCTAGATCATCAGACAACTTCTCCTAAAAACCACTAGACCAAAACCATTTGGTTTGAAAATGTATTTGAAAACCCTTTTTGTTTGTGCATGCATAGAAGTAAGGCTACGGTTCCCTTTACATTCAAGAGAATTAACTAAAACAAGATACACATTTTATACAGTCCTTTTGGGGTTTTCTCATTGATAAGATTATTAATAAGTATTTGAGGATATTTATTGCTATGTTGCACTCCCAAACGGGTATACGGTCATTTAAAAAAGTTTATTCTCAACTGAACATAGAGTAATCATTCTTTTATTTTATTCAAAAAAAAAATAGATTCAAATGCGCACAAAATTGAGATTTAATCATTTAATTACCAAAACACAACACTATAGTACAAGTAAAACGTCCAATCCATTTTTTTCCTCAAAGAAAGCTATAAAGATAAAGAGCTTATGGTTTATCAACCTTACGGTTTGTTTGATGGTGATTGGGGTCCTTTACCACGAGGTGAAACACTACCTCCTACTCCAACTTTCCTCCCTTTGATCAACCTTTTCTCCCAAACCCATTCGCCTAATTTGTTCTCATCAACCAAAAAACAAAGGACTTAAAACAACTGAAATATTAAAAGTAATAAAAGTAATACTCAATTTGCTTGAGAGAATTTTATCTTTATGTTTATCTAGTTTCTTACAACTGTAGAAAGAAACTTACCCGTCTTTGGGGATGCGTATTGCACTTGGACCAGGGCTGTATTTTGTGATAAAGATAACAAGATATAACTTAAAGTTACTAACCAAATCACAGCTAATTTATACATTTTTTTTGTTGGTCTATAACTATGATTCTCACGATGTAAGTCCGTGTATATATATAGAGAGACATGATTCGTGAGTTAAGGTGGTGTGTTCTGGTTTATTATTTTTTTATTCCGGCTTTAGCCTACACAAAAAGCAAATATATTAAAACGACATAAACTTTTGATAAAAAATCGATGATTTAAGAGTATTTAAGTTAATTAAATTAAATTGTGATAGTTTTGTTTAGACGCGTTTTTTTTTCAATTTGAATTATTAAAAAAAATGCAGTCTTTGACTCTTGAATTTCTTGTCTATCAAGCCTTTCTGGGACTACTCCAATAGAAGTATTTTACTCTATTCTATTGTAGCGAAAAAGTCACAGGTTCAAAAGATTATAGATTTAAAAAAAAAACAAAAAAACTGATGTCATTGAATTATATAAATACGCTAAAGAGTTGAATAACCTCAGTCTTATCTATGCAAAGACCGCAGAGATTTGTCATTTTAATTTTCTTCGTATCTTCATGAACTTGATTAGTAATTTAGTATTATGAACCCTTTTCGTAGTACCTCACTCATAGTGTTGTGACGCACAAATTGACGAACTCGATTACCATTAATTATTTCAAAGCCCATTAAGCCCTTAATTGAGCCCATATTTGAATTCGCCATTTTATGTGCAATCTGAGTGATTAAACCTGGCAGTGAAGTCAAAGTCAAATCCCTAAACCAGACACAAGAGTGAAGAGATTTTGGGGAAGGTTGAGTGGTGTGTGAGGCTGTGCTTACAGTCCCCAAGTCAACAGAATTTAAGTATGCTATTGCTGCTACTGTTTGATGAATGACATAACATTCGAAATTTGAATGTGGTGAAGCTTTAGTGATTGTTCTCTATTTCCCAAAGAACCATAAAAAATTACATTTCAAAAGATCATTTATAAGGTGGTAAGTTGGTAACCATCTTGCAAGAGCCTGAGATCTCGCCTGGAATGTTTCTTGTTGATTTTTGAGATCAGTGTTGCTTGCTTAAAGATGAGGTAATTTTCTGGCAATTTCCAAAGTCTCCATAGGATCAATGAGGATGTTTCTTAGGCCTTAATATAGAAGAATCTATTCATAGTAGTCTGGCGTAACGTAAGGACATTAAGACAACAAATGAATTTAAAGCACAAATAATGA
This sequence comes from Cardamine resedifolia, assembly GCA_014578085.1. Lineage (NCBI taxonomy): Eukaryota > Viridiplantae > Streptophyta > Magnoliopsida > Brassicales > Brassicaceae > Cardamine > Cardamine resedifolia. The sequence goes on along the minus strand of VBRH01000223.1, from coordinate 137,890 downwards.
TTCAGTTTAATTTAATACTTATTCTTATACCTATTTTATTCAAGTGACCTTTGATGGCGCTCTTAATGCACACAATAATATAAAAGTAACTGACAATGACCGGGGAAATTTCATTGAATTATAAGCTAACAACATTTTAAAACGATAGCTAATAATAGTAAACATATAATTAATGAGCTAAAGGCCTATTAATTCAGTTTCCGTTATTTACACGCTACTTTGGAATTGAAATCGAGTGAAATCGTTAAATATATATTGAAGCCCTAAACGGAGTTTTGATCAACGGCGACTTTGTATTCTTGATGTCGTCTACACTAACATCTTCCGGCGAACAGCCATTGACTAAGAAACAGAGAAAAAATCCACAGATTCCGTCACTTCCTAATGATTTGGTGGTGAGGTGCTTAGCCCGCGTCTCGAGATTGCAGTATCCTACTCTTTCTTTAGTTTCCAAGAGCTTTCGGTCTCTTCTTGTTTCACCGGAGCTTTACAAGGTCCGATCACTCTTACACCGCACCGAGAGTTGTCTCTACATTTGCTTGCGGTTCCCTCCTGACCCTAACCCTCGCTGGTTCACTCTCTGCCGGAGACCTAATCGAACCAACACCAAGTCAAATGGCAATCTTTTGGTCCCAATCCCATCTCCCCCTTTTCCTCCTGCGCGCTGGTCGAGTCATGTGGTGGTTGCTTCTGATATATACAACATTGGTGGAACCATCGATGACGTGTCTTCTTCTAACGTCTTGATCCTAGATTGCCGGTCTCACACTTGGAACCAGGCTCCAAGCATGTTGATGGCGAGGGATCACCCAGCCGCCAGTGTTCTTGATGGAAAGATTTATGTAGCAGGAGGCTGCAACGTCATTGATTATTCCAACTGGATAGAGGTTTTTGACCCAAAGATCCAAACTTGGATGCCTGTGTCAAGCCCTGGTGCGGAGATGTGCGGCAGCGATACAGTCGTTAGCACAGAGATTGATGGAAAGGTCTATATGTATGGTGGTGATAAGGGTGTGGCTTTCAACCCAAAGGAAGGTACATGTGAAACCGTAGAATGGAATATGTGTAAGGGATGGGCATGGTTCTCTTATTGCGTCATAGATAACGTCTTGTTCTATTATCATGACCGAGTATTCAAGTGGTTTGACACTAACGTAAGACTCTGGAGAGTTTTGAAGGGTTTGAAAAGATTGCCTAAGTTTGCTAGTTATAGCCGTGTTAAATTGGCAGACTATGGTGGGAAAATGGTGGTTTTGTGGGACATGTATGCTAGTGCTAGTGGCTATCGGGGAAAGAAAATATGGTATGCGGAGATTGCGCTTGAAAGGCGTAATACTGAAGAGATTTGGGGGAAGGTCGAGTTGTTTGATGCTGTGCTTAAAATTCCCGAGTCTTATGAGTTTGTGTGTGTTCTTGCAGCTACTGTTTGATAAATGACAACTGAGACATGTTTTGTATTAATCACTTTGTTCGATGGAGGATTGTCTTGTGTGTTTAGCTGGTTTTTATTTTTGACTTGTAAAAACTCTACTCGCATTGTTGAGTTTTTTAATGGTTAGCTTATTTTGTGCCAGTGACTGCTAAAAGAAACTATAACAAGATATATACTTCTTTTTTATTTTGGTAAAAACAAGATATATATGTTTGGTGTCTAACAGACAAACAAATTGGACTTTTTGATGGTTCACTAAGTAAAAGGTGGGGAAATTGTTGTTTCTTGTGAAGTAGAAGAGGAAGTTTCCTAGTGTTTCAGTGAAGAAGTTGCTCTCCTAAATTTGTCAATGGCGGAATTATATTAGTGTTTTGCGTCCTTTTACAATCTAATTATGGAATGAACAACCATCTTTGTATTTTCCAACAGTGGAATTTAAGCTCAGAACATCAAAGCCAAATGCTAATGCCTTTGTTCATACAAACTATAGGAAACATTATCCAAAGATCTGAGTTTCTTTAGTGATTCGGTGTAGGAAAACCATTTGACATTAACTTGTGTTATGGACATAGAATCAGCAGCAAGAGTTGCCACTTACCACTAATCAGCATACAATTTTTTTAAAAATGTACTAACTTAAATAACAATAATACTAATACAACGTTATTTTCATCAAAAAAAATAAAAAAAAATACAACGTTGAAATTAAAATTTTATTTTTTATTTTTGAGGCCCATGAAGAAAATTTTATTCTTTGGAGGCCCAACAAAATCAATACGCTCGAGAAATGTAGCAGTCAAAATCAAACTCCCTAAATCCCTCTTTGACTTTGTTCTCTGCAGGCAAAGTAATTTCGCCAATGTCGTCACCAGAGAGGAAAAGGAAGAAGAAGAAGACAACGTCGACGAATAAGCCATCGCCGACAATCCCGGAGACGACGCAATCGACCCCGATTGCATCACTTCCTGATGATTTGCTATTGAGTATCTTCGCACGCCTCTCGAGATTGTATTACCCGAGTGTCTCTCTCGTTTCCAAGAGCTTTCGATCTCTCCTTGCTTCATCGGAGCTTTACAAGACTCGGTCATTCTTAGGCCGCACCGAGAGTTGTCTCTATATGTGCTTAAGGTTCCCTTCTGACTCTAACCGTCGCTGGTTCACTCTCTGCCGAAAACCTAATCGTACCCTAACCAACAGCATGAAGAAGAATAAGTCAAATGGGCATGTTATGGCGGCAATCTCAATTCCACATTCTCCTCCTGCGCAGTGGTTGGGTCTCGTTGCGGTTGGATCTGATATTTACAACATTGGTGGATCCATCTGCAATGAGTACTCGTCTAGCGTCTCCATCTTGGACTGCCGGTCGCACACGTGGCGCGAAGGTCCAAGCATGCTCGTGGAGCGGAGTTTCCCTGCGGCCAATGTCATTGATGGAAAGATATATGTAGCAGGAGGCTGCAAAGACTCCAATTTATCGAATTGGATGGAAGTTTTCGATCTAAAAACCCAAACTTGGGAGCCTGTGTTGAACCCTATCGCAGACAAATGTGAAAGTATTATATGCAAGAGCGCAGTGATTGAAGAAGCTATCTGTGTGTATGGACATAAGGGTGTGGTTTACAATCCAAAAGAAGATAGCTGGGAAGCCATAGGAGAGCTGAATTATTTGGATTTAGGTTGGGTATGGTTTACTTATTCCATGATAGATAAGGTACTCTTTTGTTATAGTAATCTAGATGGAATCAAATGGTACGACTCTAAGATAGGAAACTGGAAAATGTTGAAGGGTTTGAAAGGTCTGCCTAAGTTTGCTGATTATAGTCGTGTTAAATTGGCGGATTATTGTGGAAAGATGGCGGTTTTGTGGGACAAGTATTTACCTTCTAGTGGCTATCAGAATAAGACGATTTGGTGTGCGGTGATTGCTCTTGAAAGACGCAACAGTCAAGAGATGTGGGGAAAGGTCGAGTGGCTTGATGCTGTACTTATTGTTCCCAAGTCTTATGAATTCGTAGGTACTCTTTCTGCTACTGTTTGATGAATTGATTCGGTAGTGAATCTTGAATGGTGCACGTAGAAAGATTATTAGTTTGGTTTGCTATTGGTCTGCAAATGTTTAAGCTTATCTTATTTTGTAATGCAAGACTATATCCAAATTGTCTATTGTTTGGTTGAATATAAGGGTTCTCTTCACATTCATAAGAAGAACTGTAAGAGGATACTCTTTGAAGAGAGTTTGGTCATGTAGCTAGCATAACTCTTTGTTTTATTCACTTAATTTGCTAAGGCTTTGTTTGTTTGCTTCTTACAATCTTATAAACAAATGAATATGGCTATTTCTGGTGTCATTAACTATCACAGGAAAAGAAGACACACGATTGTTAAACCTTTTGGATCTAACAAGGTTTTATTCAGTTATATTATTCATCTTTGAAACATTCATTATTCGGTGGCATCAAGGAAAGGTTCTTGACTTGAATGCCTCAGTCTAGAAGGAAACCATGTGGTGAAACAGCAGCAAGACTAAAGAAATATCAAAGAGAAAAGCTCTAAGACACAACATAATTAGCAATATGACTTATGTCGGGAAGAAAAAGCAAACTAACTTTTTGTTTTCTCCAAAGGCACTCTCGCCAAAAAAATCTCATACATCTCCAAAGTTCGTCCAGGGAAATGTTTTTGTGGTCAGAATTAAAAATTTGTCAAATGTGGATTTTGAGGCCCATTTAGAGTCAACGAAAAGCTTACAATTGACTTTAAGCCCTTTTACAATTTTGTGGATTATTGTCCCGCGCAATCTAAGCGAGTAAAGGCCACGCGTTGAGAACTTTGGCATTGAAGTCAAGTCAAAACCCTAAATTTAAAACTCACCACCCTCGAAACTGTTCTCTGCAGTCAGAGAAGAAGTAGAAGAAATCTGGACGTTGATGAATTACAATGTCGTCCACAGAGGTGAAGAGGAGGAAGTTGGTGCAGAAGAAACCAACGCCGCAATCTACCCCAAATCCTTCACTTCCCGATGATTTGGTATTGAGTTGCTTAGCACGTGTCTCTAGATTGTTTTACCCAACTCTCTCCCTCGTCTCTAAGAGCTTCCGCTCTCTTATTGCTTCACCGGAGCTCTAACAGACTCGATCCCTCTTAGGACACAACGAGAGTTGTCTCTATGTGGTCTTACGGTTCCCTCCTGACCCTAACCCTCGTTGGTTTCACTCTCTGCCGGAAACCTAATCAAGTTTTGGCTACAATCCCAATGCCACATTCTCCTTCTTTGAACTCGTCAGGTCTCGTAGCGGTTGGTCCAAATATCTACAACATTGGTGGACCATTCTACACATCGCCTTCATCTAGCGTCTCAATCCTGGACTGCCAATCTTACAAGTGGCGCGAGTCTCCAAGCTTGCGGGAGGAGCGGGATTACCCAGTGGCCAATGTCCTTGATGGAAAGATATACGTAGCAGGAGGCTGCAAATTCTGCAGTTCTTCCAACTGGATGGAGATTTTCGAATTAAAAACTCAAACTTGGGAGCTTGTCACGAGCTCTGGCGCAAAATTATGTGGCTGTCATGTAGATAGAGTGGCAGGGGCTGATGGTAAGTTATACATTTTTGGGAATAATGGTCTAGTTAATTACAACACTAAGGATGGTGGATGGAATACTCTAGAGTATGAGATGAATGTGGGTTGGAAATGGTCTTCGTGCTGCGTGATAGAGAACGTGCTTTACCATTATTATTATTACAGAGAGTTCAAATGGTATGACACTAAGGTAAGAGGCTGGAGAGATTTAAAGGGTTTGAAAGGATTACCTCAGTTTGCTCGTCATGCCCATGTTAAGTTGGTGAATTATGGTGGAAAAATGGCGGTTTTGTGGGACAAAGATTCACCATTAAGTGGTTATAAGAACAAGGTGATTTGGTGTGCGGTGATTGCAGTTGAAAGGCCTAACAGTGTAGACATTTGGGGGAAGGTTGAGTGGTGTGATGCCGTGCTTACTGTCCCTAAGTCATATAACTTTGAGTGTGCTCTAGCTGCTCTCATTTGATGAATGACATATATATTTGAATGTGGTGAATCTTTAGTGATTTTGGTATTATTTCATTTTGTTGGATGACTGTGTATTTTGGTCTGCTAAAGACCTCTGCAACACTAAAATCATACAGGAATTGGCTTTTTCTATTTCTTAATCACTCACCGATGAACTTGCAGAAAATTGGGCTTTTTCTTACCATCTTATTATAAATGCAAATGACTCTTTTCTCTTTATTTTTGTCAAGAGGAAAAAGATCATGATTAGGCAGAGTATATTCAGTTATATTATATACAATACAACCTCAAAACTAGGCATAAATAAGCTCCAATGAACAAGGAATGCGTAAACTCATGAAATGTTGCCGGGAAACATCTTTCTGGAACTAGAGGCCATCTGGTCTAACTATACCATCTTCTTTGTCTAGAAAGCTCTGAACTTGCTCAAAGGCCTGATGATGAATGATTGTGCAGTTAGAGCTTATCAAAACAAACGAACTCCTATGTGCACACCTCAATAGGAACAGAGAGATTCTGAGACTTACTTCAATGGCGATTTCAGTTGGTGTGAGATCTGAGATGCTTCTATAACCACACTTTGATGTAATATCTGAACAAATGGAGTAAACTAGTCACAAAACAAAATGGCCGAGATTGTGGAAAAGCTATAGAACATGGGAGGTGAAAAGAGCCATACTCTCCAAGGAAACCCTCGCGGTGGCGTTAGTGTATGCTTCACCACGTGCATCCCAAATCGTTGAAAGACGGTTTAAAGCCTATGTGAAGTAAAACAAATTATCTAAACCACAGAGAAAGACTTAAATCTTTTTTACTTAACAATGGTAGCACTACCGCTCTGTATGTGTCCCCTGACTCATCATCATGTAACAATGGTCTTGAATCAGTTCCTACAGCAGCGATTCTATGCGCTAAGGCTTCTAGAGGAACATCAAGCCAAATGCTAATACCTTTATGCATATACTTCCTGAATACAAAATTGGACAAATTGTTACCAAATGATCCCAGATTCATTTTATATATCACTGATGAGAAGAAAACGCACCAATTGATGGGTCTTATAACTGCACCTCCCCCAGTTGAAACAACAACTTGGTGGTACATCAAAGAGAGTTTCTTTAGCGCCTCGGTCTAGGAAGAAAGCATGTGGTGAAATGAGCAGCAAGACTAAACAAAGTAAAGGGCAAAGAAAAGGCCACCACAATAGGACTTAGGGGAAGAAGTGCATAAACCAACCTCTTTTTCTCTGAATACACTCTCACCGAAATGTTCAAATATCTCAGCTACAGAAGTTCCATTCATCGCCTGCTCGATCAAAGTGTCACTGGCACATTTACAAAATAAAATTTTAGCTAAGTCAAAGATCAATAGACACACAGTTGAAAAGGGGTAGCTAATATACCAATCAAAGAATGTATAACCAAGTGCTCTTGCCATTATCTTCCCTACTGTTGTCTTCCCAGAACCCATCATTCCTAACACATTCACGAGGATATTGGTCAGTTACCAAAATACACGAGAAGCTAAAACAATACCCAAACAAAGATGAGACAAAAGCAACTGACCAACAAGATACATAGATCGTCCATTTAAATATGGTTTAACCTCTTCAGCTATTCTCTGCAAAAGCTAACGTAATCCACTGTCAGCATAAGACTTTTATAGAAAAAAAGGTAGAAGACTGCAAACAACATCTAAACCCATTTCATTCAAGATTGAAAAGCCCAATGTCTTGATGTAATATCACAGAAGAGTATCAACTTGCCTTCAAAATCTGTTCTTCATCAAATGGAGAATGAAGAAGACTTCCAGTTTCCAACAATGCTACAAAATTAAAAGATGAAGGAGGAAACACAGCTCTGAGACATCAAATAGAAACAATCGAATCATATCGAAAGATTCATGCTTTTTGTTAGAACCTGAGGAGTTCTTATCAGAAACTGATCTTTGTCGATGATCCCTTCTTTTGTCAAAAGCTAAAGCAACAACTTTAAGCCTTTTGTCTTCCTTAACTCGCTGTGTATACCGGAGAGAAGCACGTGGCTTCCCTTCAAAATTTCTCAAATCGATCCATGATGAGTTTAACTGAAACCTTTGAACAGTTGCTGCTTCCATATTCTGCAAATACACAGTAACAAGAACTCAGATTCTATCAAAAAGCAAAATTTATCGGATTCAAGAATTAATAACTCAACTTCAAGGCCAAATAGCATCAATGGAACCATTTCGTTTAAGCTAGAAAAATGGATTTAAAATTAAAAAATACACAATTTCCTGGGGAAAAAAGTGAATTTACATCTGGAATTAAGCTAATTGCAGCTGAAAGTTTTGAAGAAAATTCCTTGAATAATAATAATAAAAAAGGAAAGAAATTAAGAGCTCAAACGAGTCCAAGTTATGCATAAAACAATCAATGCAAAGACGAATGAAATCGGAGACTGGAGAATGTATAAAGGGATCACCTTTTTCCCGACGGCGGAGCAATACACGAGAGGCAGAGACTCTCTTTCTCTCTCTTCACTTACGGTTTTCTTATTGGCGTAATTAATTAGCTCTTAGATTTTTGTATTTATAG